>KE506315.1:128270-149063 GCA_000441515.1 Elaeis oleifera
ATTTTTATGCATGCATGATTCAATTAAAGTATATTAATCTTATATTCTGTTGTGGTATTTAAAAATAAAGTTTTGCAACATACATGCATATCCGAAACCTTGAACTCCAATACTATCTTTACGGGTATGCAAGATTCACTTGTGAGAAAGAAACAAATACATAAGGAGACATACTCTCAATTCTCATATACGAATCCTCACTCTCAATCTAGAAGCACTCACCCATAAAATGCTCTCAAAGTAATCTCAAGGAGATCCTCTTACAGACCTACCATACCAAGATCCTCAACACCTCTGGACCCTAGCCTCTGTCTCTAGGCTACTCCCACCGTTTCAGGACACTCCCGATTGTTTGATGCCCTTGGCACTCCATGAGAACCCTCTCGATCTCCTTGAGACACCCCTGGACTGCTCTTGAGTCGACACCCTGCTGCGATGCCCTGAGACTCTCTGATCTCCACAGTCGTCAAGCCTATTTTATAGGCCAGAAACCCACTCCAGATCGAAGAAACACTCTTGATCGAACTCCACATACGTCTGGACCATCCGATCGGCTTCCGCACTCTTTTTGGCCACCCGATCGTGCATCTACACACCAAATCATGCCTGATCAAGCCTCCCAGCCGTCGGATCAAGACCGCAAGCCTCCTCGATCATTGAATCGCATACAGAGCTTCTATATGCCATGATATTTAGCCCGTAGACCTCTCTGATTCACGGTGGTCGCATGGACCGTGACATCCCATGCAGTCCACCATGGACTGCACCAAATCATAGCTCCTCGTGCACACACACCCGCTTGGGCTGTGCACCCATGCACCTACGCTTGGATGTGGACCACTCGCCCGCACTGGGCCGTGCATCGATGCGCCCGCACCTAGGGTGCGCTAATGTGGGCCTTGCACGCTTGTGGGCCAGCCTACGGGCCCGCTGGCCCACGCACTGCTGGCCCCATTATGCCGCACGCTTCAGCTCCTCACGATGCACTCTTCGAGTTGGGCTTCTCCATCTTAGATTTTTTTTTGCTGTCGGTCGAATTTGAAGCACCAAATTCCAACAGGATATCCAAAAAACTATTTTGTAAAAATTTAGAACATAATTTATTTTTGAGAAATTAAGTTATTAGAATATAAAATAGAGATATTAGTTATCAAAAAATTAGGCTATTATTTATTACCTAGAAATTAACTTAAATAATTATTAATTTCATAAAATTAAATTATAGATTTTATGATATGAATAAATCTAATAAATAAAAATCTAGAACCCAAAATGTGTTATTTAGAAATTTAATTACAAAAATTCAAAAGGTTTCTATTTTATCAAAATTAAGATATTACACAATTTGTTTCATAGAAGTTAAGTTCTTGAAACAAAATATACATAAGTTTATTTTTAAACTTATTTAATATTAAAAAGTTTAAAACTAGAAAATAATATTTAGAAAATTAATTTACAAAAATTGATAAAGATATTTTATTTTGCCAAATTTAATTATTGCAAATATTATTTTATATATACATTCTTCTTATTCTTACAATAAGATAATAAATTAATTTAATGAATTATTAATTCCATAAAATTAAATTATAGAATTTATGATATGAATAAATCTATCATTTAGAAAATTTAATTACGAAAATTTAAAAGTTTATATTTTGTTAGAATAAATATTACACAATTTATTTCATAAAAGTTAAGTTCTTGAAACAAGATATACAGAAGTTTTATTTTCAAACTTATTTAATATTCAAAAATTTAAAACTTAAATAATATTAAAAATTAATTTACAAAAATTGATAAAATATTTATTTGTTAAAATTAATTATTATAATATTATTTATATATACATTTTTTTATTCATAAATAAGATAATATATATATATATAATTATTTAATATTAAAATAATATTAATTTAGAAGGATCATCAGACTCGATATAGACTATTTTGATCACTATGGTAAGATTGGATAGGATCAATGAGCAAGATCCACTACATCATAAACTTCGAATCATATGTCAAATTTTTAAAGGTCATATTTGATCGTACAATTTTCAATTGAGATTATCTTTTTTTTGTCAAGTTGAGTAACTTTTTGAGTTCTACGATATGGCATTGCTTCATAAAAGGTATGATAGATCGAGGAATTAGGCTCAAATTCCATCCCTTGGGTCTAAAATGGGCTAATTAAATTGAAAATTTCTTTTCAATAGAGATTTCGATCAGAAATATTTTTCAATTCGAGAAGAATTAAGTGGAGTGATTGAAGGCAAAGTCGATATAGATATCAAAATTTATCTCCTATAAAATTTTAGCTTTTCATATTTATTTTATTAATTATATCTGTTTTGAAAAAATGAGTTTTAATTAAAATAGAAGAAGAATTCAACCCAAATTGTGTAAGGATAAATATCACTAGTATAAATTGAGGCTATGTATCTTGATTTGAGATGTATCATTGAAAGAAAAAAGGAGAGTTAAATCCTACTGATGTAGGACAAGCTCAAGACATAGAGAGAATAGAATGCTTTGATGCCAAACTGATGCAGGATAAGCTCAGAAGGTCGGGAGAATATGATGCTCTGATGCCAAATTGATGTAAGATAGAAGAAGAAATAGAAAAGGAAGAAGAAGAGATAAAAAAAAAAAGGAGGAAAAGAAGGCAAAGGGAGAGGGCAACTCAATATTCTTGTTTCAATAATATAACTTGTGCTCTCAATTATATAGCAATGGATTTATATAAACTCAAAATCCTAATAAGAGTTTGTATAGAAATAAAATACTAGAGCCCTCACAAAATTCTAGTCCTAAAATCTAAGTAAAATAATTTTAATTTAAATGTAATAGAATTTTTCCATTTCTATATTTGTATCTAATAGAAACGTGCTTAAATTTCTTATAAAACAATCTTCTATTACCTACTTTTGTTACATTTTATACTTTTTTCTCAATCTTCTTAAGAGATTCGAGTTGAGTATATTGCGAGATTCTTTTTCCCCACAATTGGATCAAATATGGAGAGGATGAAGAAAGCAAGAAATTTATTGTGGAAGCTTACAAGAAGTTAGGATTGATGTGTGCATGAAAGAAGAAAAAGAAGATGGATGATATCACTAAAAAGAACTTAAAGGGTTCTAATGAGAGAGGAAGAGGAGATGGTGTTGAATCTTGAGAAGGAGATAGAGAGAGATGTGGAAACAAGTTCCTCAATGAGTGATTAGAGAGGAGGCAGAATGGGATACAAATTGTAGTAGCTCTTTTGAAATATGTAAAACTCACTTTCTCAAGAAATTCTATATTGGGGAGTATGGAATGAGAAATAAAAAGAGAAAGAAAAGAAAATAAAGATAGCAAGTCCCACCTAAACTAAATATAACTTAGTTGGGACTCTTGCTTAGCATAGAAGTGAGTGGAGTGACAAAATAGGTGCATGGATCTTGTTGGTGTGGATTTGGCATTTGATACATTGTTGCATGTACTAGCAGCAATCAGTCTTCATAGTTGATTAATAGTAGCTTATTCTAGCAATCTTCTTCACAAGAATTTATGTATTCACATGGTCTCCACAAACTCTAGAGTGGTATTCTTCAACTTTCTACCATGACTCATCATCAGGGCATACAAGGATACTCCCATAAAATCATTGGTACAACCCACCTCCAAGGAGCATATATTTTGTAGTGAGTTGGTGCACTCAAGTATGATTGCACTACAAGAATTTAAGTTCTTAGCGATGAAAATTTGATGAAAAATTTTTCTACTTTCATCAATAAAAATTATTAATGATCAAAAATATTTTGTTACGGGTGGTCACTAAAGGTACCATGGCTAAAGATTTTAGTGATCAAAATATAAAATCATAAAAAAAACTACTATATTTAATGATGAAATATTAATGGACATTAAAATAAATATTAGTGATAAATATATTTGTAGCAAAAGATTAAAAATATTATTTATATTCATTCTGGTTAGATTCGAATAGAGATCTTATGAATCCAGGATATATATATTTTTATATATAAGCCTCTACAAAGGATGAAACCTAAGATCTATTGAATATTTACCTACTACTTAACCAATATGACAATATTAATTTCTAATATAAAACTATGGTTTATTATACTTATTTAAAACTTTTCATATTATAAAGCATTCTTATTCATATATATTATGACATTTAATTTTATAAATATTTAATCCATCAAAAATTCTAGCTAAATAAAAAATCTATAAACAACTTTATTAAATTGAATCCCAATATGGCATATAAATTTCAGTAGTTTAATATATTTAAAAAATCTATTAAGCATCTAATTAAAATCATATGGTATTAGATACATCTTATCATTCTCTAATCTTACTCTAACTCTCATGATAATTGGCTTGATTTTGATAGCATACTAAATACAAAGTCAAGATCTGCATCTTATTTTAATGATTAACATATGCATTATTCAAATATTATTATAATTAATATTTTATTGATGACATCATCATTTCATCATTAATATGTGAGAATTTAGTAATAATATAACTATTGGTACTAAAAATATAGATTTTTAATAATCACTGTATAATCTCATCATTAATAGTATATATTTGTGCTGACTATTTTAAATATTATCACAAAAGATATATGCTTTAGTGATGAATTTAAAACCATCATTAATACATTGATCAATATTTATTTTAATAAATATTTTATCAATTCATCATTAAAAGATATATACATATAGTAGCCATCTTAAAATATTATTACTAAAGACATAAATTTTAGTGATGAACTATAAAATTATCATTAGTAATTTGACTGACATCGATATTGACGTCAAAAATATGATAATATAATATTATCACTAAAAGTAAAATCTTTTAATGACTATTTTATAAATTTTATCATTAAAGATATATATCTATGGTGACCATTTTAAAATATCATCACTAAAGAGATAAATTTAGATGATGAATTATAAAATTATCACTAGTGAGTTGATCAAAATTAATTTTGATGTTAAAATTATTTTTCCACCATAAAAAGCTTTATTTAGTGACAAATTATTTATGATAAATTGAAAAATAATCACAAAAATATAGATATTTTGTGATGAAATCTCATTTTGTTATTAAAGATATTAACCAAAATGATGGGTTGTGACTCTTTTTTATCATCCTCACTAAATATAAGGCTTTAATGACTAAATTTGTATTTCATCACTAAAAATTCATCAATAAAATTCTAAATTCTTATAATGTTATCTTGATGTAGTCTTGGAAGCTTTCATCTTTGAAAAAAATCTTGACATCATAGAACTATGGTTTCTCATTATTAAAATCTTCTATGAGTTCAATAATTATTATCTTTGGAATTTGAGTGGTCAACTCTTCTAAAAACTTCTTAACATGGCCTTCCTAAAGCTTTAGACTGCACAAATAATGATAGGCTTGCCACCTATGTAGTTTTGAAGGATAACAATTTCAACCTGATATCAAGAGGGAATTTGAGTGTAGAGAGTAGCCAAGGTGCCAGTGAGCACATCCACTCTTCTAGGGGTGAGACTATAAATAGTACTGTCAAAATAGACCAGTCCGGCCCAGCCTATAAGGGCCTAAAATTTGATAGGCTGGGTTGGGCTAGGCCCATCCAAAAAATGGGACGTAATATTACTGGCCCAGCCCAGCCCTTTAAGGGCCATGGGCTGGGCTTGGCCAGCTTATGGGCCTTGAATCTCAAATGATTGATAAAAAAATTAATAAACTAATAAAAAATCAACATATCATCAATTAAAAGTTGAAACACCATCAATTCAACCATTTAAAATTCAAAAATTCAACCCAAACATTAATAAAGTAGAAATTAAAGTTTTAAACATCAGCAATTCAATAATTCATCACACAAAATCATGTAAAATACTAAAATTTAATGTCCACAATAATCATATTTCACTATCTTCATTGATTTTTTCTTCAAGCTGCACGATATTTGAATCTACTTGTGATACACTTATCTCAAGACTATCATCTTCATCTAAAATTTATAATAATAAAAAAATTAGACAATCAATCCATTGAAAATAAAATCAATCATTAATCAAGATATTAAAATAAATCTAAAGAACATAAAAAAATATCATTTGGAGTAAAGCCATGTAACTAATTTCGCATGTAAATAAGAGTTTGGACATTTTCAGGAAGGAGAGAGCTTCTATACTTGTTCAAAATATGACCTCCAATACTAAGACAGATTCAAATACTACTGTAGTAATTGGAATGCTTAGCACATCACGTGCCATAACTGAAAGATCAGGATATTGTGTAGTATCCCTCCAATATTTGAGTACATCCAAATTAATAAAGCAGTCATAATCAAGTGTTCGCTCTTCCAAATAAAAATCCAATTCAGATTTGCCATCATTAAATTTAGTTGCACTCCCATATTTCTTGAACTCCTAAAAAATTTTAAACACATTTACAACAAAAAAAGAGAAACAGATGAGATATCAGATATTAAATAACATATAGCTGAAAAGAAATTAAATTTAAAATAATAGATTTTAAAAAATATTCAAAACTTACACTAAAAACTTTTATATCCTTAGTTTTAGCTCCTCCACTTGACCTAGGCAAAATATTGGATTGAGAATTACTTGCACTTGCACTTGATGATGCATTGAACTTGCTTGCATATTATTCATAGAGCTTGTACAATTTCATCTTCACAAAATCTCTTTTCTCTTCAGCAATAGAAGGATCAATCTTTGAGTAACAAAATTCTAAAAATTCAAACTTCATGCATGGATCAAGAATAGCTTCAAATACAAGCACTACACTATACTCCTTCCAATATTTGTCAAACTTTTCTTTCATTCTTTGAGTCATGTCCTTAATAATCTCATCTTCACAATACAAATTATCATTCAACATACATTCAATTTTCTTGTAAAAAATATAAGTTGGAGGTCGGATAAGATGACCAGAGATCTTATTAGTAGTCTCATAAAATGATTCCAAGAATTCATATATTTTTTCTCCTCTCCTCCATTTATCGTTTGTTGGACCATATTTGAAATTTCTATCAACCAATTGCAGATTAACAAAAGCCTTTTCATATTTGAGTGCACTATCAAGCATTTAATATGTTGAATTCTATCTGGTTGATATATCTAACCTGTTGGGTATAAAATACCCTCAGCCGAAGTTCTCGACAGGTGGCACCACCCAGACTTTTCAAAGATGGATCCTGCAGGCGCCTGTCAGATTACTCCAAGTGCCCTCTGGGCTCCGTTGTCTGCCGACCTTCTACAGCGCTCGCCGAGCTCCGCTATCGACCGATCTCCTACAGTGATCAGCGTCAGATTGAATTCCTTTCAGGTTCTGTCAACGGCCGAACCTCCTCAACAGCAGGTCGCTGCTAGTGCCAGACTTCGCTCGGACTCCTACGGGAGTCGGTCCGTCTCAGCCGAGCACCTACGGGAGCGAATAGATCTACTCGGACTCCTACGGGAGCCGGACCACTGCCTCAGACTTCTATTGCAGAGAGATCCGGACTCCTACGGGAGCCGGATGCCTTCTCCGAACTCCAACAGCAGGTAACTTCGTCCGGACTCCTACGGGAGCCGGTTTACTTCAACCAGACTCCTACGGGAGCCGGTTTACTTCGTCCGGACTCCTACGGGAGCCGAACTTCTTCTTCTAACCTCTATTGTAGGAAGAATCGATCCGAACTCCTACGGGAGGCAGACATCGTCCGAACTCCCTCAAGGAGCGGATAACTCCGAGCTCCCGCCAAGAGCGGATGGCGCCAAACCTCTAGCATGGACGGCCTACTCCGAACTTATGTCACAGGAAGATTCCTGCCGAGCTTCTCCGATAAGCTGTTCCTGTCCGGGATCCTACAAAAACGAGCCCCAACCGAACTCCTGTAGCGGATAGGCCTCCTCACAGCCGAGCGAACTCCTACAACAGACAAGCTCCAGCAGCTGGATTCCCTAAACGACCGACCACCTCCAGCGCCCCTCACATCCCTCCAATAGTGCCAACCGACCTCCTACAATGTCAACCGGCCTCCAACAGTGCCAACCTCCCTCTAACAGTGTCACCCGACCTTCATCAATTCCATCCGAACTTCAATAATGTTTTGCAGGTTCTTCTAATGAACAGGTTTTAGCGACATCTCCCAGGTCCAACCGTCAGACGATCATCCGTCGGACCCTTCATGTAACCGGGCTTCCCCAGCAGACAGCCTTCAAGTGAACCCCCCGCACCAAGTCGATTCCAGCCGAGCTTCGCCAATGGGAATTCTCCAACAGAGCTTCCCCAGCGAAACGACTTCAGCCTACGCAGCGCCAACATCTGAGATACCCGTCGGAAGCGGGTTCGTCAACAACTTCGGAAACGTCCGGACTCCCCTCAGACCGGGGATCACGTCCCTCCTCCAGACACCCTACCGAGCTTCACCCGACGAGCTCAGGCTCACTGACAGGCCGCCATGACGGCCACGACGCCGCTCCACTTTCTGCAATGAGCCCCACGTGGCTCCATCATGCTCTGGCAAGTCACGACAACGGACATCATTCCACTCTCCGCAACAGGCCCACGCGGCAAGCCACAACGATGTCCACGTCCCTACTCCACTACCCTCCGTAACAAACTCCTGAACGGCCCACTACTAGGCGGTTACAGGCGTCGTCATCAAGTCTGTTACGCCCTCTGCCTATAAATAGGCATCCAGATACGTTATTCTCTAAGCTCTAGTCTCCATCTAAAAAACTCTGCTAAAATCTCCGTTCGAGCACTCCATTCTTGTTGAGGCAGAGAACTGACTTGAGCGTCGGAGGGTCTTGTCGGAGCAACCCCACCTCCGGTTTAGACTTCTTTTGCAGGTCCCGGTGGTGACCGCAGCACCCTCGACTCCAGCATCTCCGACGTCGGTGGATTTTTGCAGCAATAAGATACATCCTCAGAGCAGCAGCTGGTGGTATATTTCTTCTTGGAAGGGTATTATCAACTTTCCTTCTGGGCCCTCTTCCATTCATGAGTGGAAGAGTTAGTTTTTCTTCATGTCTTCTTTAACTCCACGAGGGTTTCTGACTGCATGGGGGTCGACTACGAGATCAGCATTACTCAAGCTTCCAAAGCTATTTGAAATGGAGAAGGCAATGGTAAAGAGCTTGAAGTGGCTAAAGGTGCCACCGTACACCAAACTTTTTCATGAGGATCTCCTCAAGAGACTATTCTGATGGTTCAATCCCTAAAGGTGAGTGTCGACATCTCGAGTCCTTCGATCATAGGGTTGACTATGCTGACTTCAGTGTTGGTGTAGGCATAGTACTTTCTTTAAGGGAACCGTTTGACCATCCTAAGAAGAGAAAGAAAAGAAGAAGAAGATTGTTGGGTCTCCTTCTCCCGAGGAAGTTGAAGCACCATTGCTGAAGTTGGGTTCATCGTGGCTGAGGCTGTTGAGCCCAAAGCAATAGGGGCTGTAGATCAACCGAGGGAGAAACGATCGAAGAAGGAAGTAACTCCATCCCTATTAGTCCTCTAAAGCTATGAGGAAGGCACTCTGATCTTCTTGATGTTCCTCCATCCTGTTTCGTGCCACTGATTGAGGCCTATGCAGAGTTATTGAGGGAGTTGTTGTCTTCACCTAAAATGGTGAGACTGCGAGTGCGATCGTTTGAAAAGTATCTTCGAGACGCTGTCGAGGTAAGGTCTTGGTTATATCCCTCTTCTCAGTGCATTTAGTTCCTGACTGAATGGTGGATTTTTAAGAAGCCTTCATGATATGGGAGCTGCTTCAATGGGTCCAGCACTTGGATGGGGAGAACTATCAGCTTCGCCAGCACTTTCAAGTAGTTGATGAGGAGAGGGATAAGGCCAAAGAGAGGCTTCCTATAGAGAAATCCTGAGCCCATACTACTAAGATGATCCTGCAAGAGAAAAAATTCTTGGAGGAAGCCGAGAGGAACCTTCGTTTGCTCAAGCGCAGGATCAAGCTAGGTGGTGTAGGGTTAAGATGGCACAGTGGAAGCACAAATTTAAAATTTTAATATAAAATCCTAACCATTAAACCCTAATCCAGAACCTCCTTGATGGTAAACAATCATATACATAATATGCATAACATAATAGAAGATATAGAAGAATACCTGAAATGCTGTATCCAAAATTCGGCAAAACTTCCACTAGGCACCCAAGTGTTCGCTCTCTAATGGTGATCCATATAGGATCTTGATCCAGATTCTTACTCCCTGACTGGTTCTTGCCACTAAATTTTTTCTCCAAGAATTCTTCTAGGCAGCATAGCCCCTAGGCTTCCTTCCTCTCCTCCTAACCTTTCATCTCTACCTTTCTTGTCTCCTTGTCTTCTTTAATTCTCTTTCTAAGTCCTTGTCCTAAAATCAAACTTGTCTTTACTATTTTGGACTTGTCCTAATAAGGAAAAGAAGAGAACAATTGGACAATGGAGGGACTAATGTAAGAAAGAAGAGATAAGGCTCTTGAATGAGTGATCTAATACCCGGTGCGCGTCTCCTTTTATAGTTGGAGACAGGATGTGTTAGGGACCATCTCACACCCTTCCAAAAAATTATCTCATGCCCAATCAAAAAATCTCTCACCTTCCCATAAGTCTCACACCCATCAGATGAGTCTCACACCCATCAGAAAAAAATAGGACACATGGCAAGCAATGAAAAATCAAACCAAGAGCCGCTTCATGGAGGAGTCTTTGAAATATTTCTTCGATGTTTCTCCGAAGTGTCGCGTGACTTCTCAAGGAGCACCATTTAATCCTATGGATGAGAAATCATCTGATGGCCATCCAATAGCCCATAATGATGGTGCCAACTTCAGATTGGCATGCGAAAAGGTGGAGAAAAATTGGCGTGTAAAAACTTAAGAGGCCATAACAAATTGGACTCCAAGTGGTGCATGAGTCAAGGGACATCTTAGTTTGGCTAAGATAGAATTAAATCAAAACTAATTTCATGCCTTATCTATCCAACCATCCAACTCATGGCCGACCAAACACCATGCCTAAGATGGAATTAGCATGGAATATGGATAGGAAGAGATGCCCCAAAAAAATGTTGCGTACAAAACCCAAGCGCTAGGAGAGAAACCCCATGCAATAGAGAGCGACTCTCTGTGCGTGAGAAGCCTGATTTATGCACCCAACCTTGGCTTAACCAGCCATGGATCAACCTAAATCAAACCTAAATCTAGTTTGAGTTTAATTAGATTTAATTAGCCCAATCCGGAACCAATTTCAAATTTGATTTGAACATGGGAGCTAGGGTTTGCAACATGTGCTAGCATGTTCATCCTGCAAACATGATCTAATCCAATTAGATCTTGATCAATTTTATTGTATGTGATTCATTGGATTTCACATCTAGTCAGTAGTAGATCTGGATACAAATTGATCTGATTTGATTAGAATCCAATCTAACCGATTTAGATCCAATCGAGCTAATCCGATTTCAGTAATTAAAATCCTTTCTAATCGGCGATCGAATTAAACTCTTTAATTCGATCAAACTTGTAAGACAAGTTTGACGTCTAGCAACGTATCATATCTACCTGAAAAATATAAAATTTTGATAAAATATCAAAATATTCTTCAGTGATGAGTTACTGTGCAATTTGATCCTGCGATCATCCAGCATCCCGAATATGACTCTGATCATGGAAAAATGTTAAAACCAATATTATATTCATATCTGTCTCAATCTTATAATGATGATTTGATTAATAAAATATTAAAAAAAAATTTAATTAAAATTCTGTTTTGATCAAAGTTTCTTGAATCATCATATGATTAGAGTAAATAGGATGTGATCTCCTCTCATCAGGAGTGATCGATTCCATGTTGACCTACTTACAACCTCCATACACGATCCACTATATCTAAAGTACCTCGTACATGACTAAGTCATGAATGAATATGAATCAAAATATGGATTCATGTATATAAAGTTCTTATGGTAGTCTCAAGTCTAAGGATTATATGCACAACTCCCACCAAGAGAAAATATCTTCTGACAGGTAAGAAGATTCCATAAGATGTTTCTCAAGATGGATCATTTTAGTAAACTCCTTCTATAATGAGTACCCACATCCTTGTATTAGTGTTTTACATAAATGGCTTATGAGATCAGCCACTCTCTCCATCGAGCATACATAAGTTATGCCAATCTATCTGGAGTATTGATCCCCAACTCAATGCTCCTATGACTAGAAATATTCTAGATATGGATTTTAAGATTTTAGGTCTCATAAGTATGATCTCATCATAACCTAAAATCAATGTTCTGATCTATGAGATTCATCATAATCTTTACAAATATAAGATGCAGCATATGATGAAATAAAATATCTTTTATTTATTCATAAAATATTAATTTTAGGAGTCTGAAAGATTTACAAGAAATTACATCAAAATATAAAATTTTGATTGGCTTGTAGGACATATTCTTTTTAATCTCCCACTTATACTAAAGCTAATTGTCCTTAAATTTTAACCCCAAACAATTAAGGTGGCGATCGAACTGCTGCTGTGGTAGAGCTTTAGTAAACAGATCTGCTATGTTATTCTTTGTGTCTACTCATTTAATGACTACATCTTGTCTCTCGATAATTTTATGAATGAGGTGGAAGCGTCTTAGAATATGCTTGGACTTATGATGAGACCTCGGTTCTTTTGTTTGAGCAACTACTCCAATATTATCATAGTAAAGTGATACTGGGTTCTCAATCTCAGGAATGGCATCCAATTTGGTGATGAACTTCTTCATCTAGACAGTTTTCTTGACAGCTTCACTTGTAGCTATGTGCTCTACCTTAGTGATTGAGTTAGCTACAGTCTACTGTTTGAAACTTTTCTAACTTAATGCTCCACCATTTAGAGTAAAGATATATCCTAAAGTGGACTTACTATTATCAAGATCTGATTGAAAACCAGAGTCAGAATATCTTTTAGTTTTAGATCAGATCCTCCATATACCAGAAAAATATCCTTAGTCCTTCTTAAGTACTTAAGAATATTTTTTATTACTTTCCAATGATCTTTATCTGGATTAGCCTGAAATCTACTAACTATTCCAAAGACATAGGCAACATCAGGCCTGATACATAGCATAGCATATATGATTGATTCTACTGTCGAAGCATAGGGAATAGAAGTCATTCTATTTCTCTCTTCTAATGTTTTAGGAGATATCTTCTAGAGAGATGTATGCCTTGAGTCATGGATAAGCAACCTCTTTACTCTCATCCATGCTAAATCTTTCAATACAAGATCTATATACTTGGACTAGGATAAGCCTAACATCCTCTTAGATCAATCCCATAGATCTTTATACTAAGTATATAGGATGCTTCTCCCAAGTCTTTCATAAAAAACTTGATAGCCATATCTTGATCGATTGTAATATTGAGATATCATTTTCAATGAGAAGTATATCATCCACATACAAATTAAAAAGATAATGGCACTCCCACTAGTCTTCTTATATACACAAGATTCATCCACGTTTTGATGAAACCAAACTCTTTGACTTTTATATCAAAATGGATGTTCCAACTCCTCGAGGCCTACTTTAATCCATAAATAGATTTTTTAAGCTTGCATATCTGATTTGTTCTCTCTTTTAAGACAAATCCTTCTAGTTGGGATATGTAGATTTCTTCCTCAAGGTAATCATTAAGGAAGGCAGTCTTAACATTCATTTATCAAATTTCATAGTTATGGTATGCCACTATTGTAAGCATAATCCGAATATATTTGAGCATGATAATAGATGAGAATATTTCATCATAATCAATACTCTATTTTTGTCTGAAATCTTTAACCATCAATCTAGCTTTATAGGTTTTAACTTGGCCATCTGCTCCAAACTTTTTGCTTAAAGATCCATTTGCACCTAAGGGGTTACATCCTCTAGTGCATCAGCCAAAGTCTAAACTTAGTTGTTATACATTAAGTCTATTTCGGATTTCATGACTTTCAGCTATTTGTCTGAGTCACTACTCAGGATAGTTTTCATATAGATCAGAGGATCGTCATTCTCAATGATGTATGCTTCATTATTTTCAATAATGAATTTGTACCTCAGAGGTGCATTTCGTATTTTTCTGACCTTTGGAGAGGAGATGTGTGTTGTGGTTGTACCTCATCAATAGGTACTTCTAGTTAAGAATATGTTATGTCTCTATTTGTAGGTCTTGAACTTTATCAAGTTCAGTATTTTTCGCACTGTCTCTTTCTAGGATAAATTCTTTCTCCATAAAAGTGGTATACTTACTAACAAAAATCTTTGTTCAGTAGGATGGTAGAAAAGGTATCGTATACTCTCTTTAGGATATCCTACAAATAAACACATATCTGTCCTAGCACTTAGCTTATGTCTAAAACTTCTTTTTATATAAGCTAGACAACCGCAAGTCTTAAGATATTTAAGATTAAGTTTCTTACCTCTCCATATCTCATTTGGAGTACTAGGCACAGATTTTGAAGATATTCTATTCAAAATATATATTGCAGTCTCTAACGCATAACCCCAAAAGAAATAGGTAAATCTGTAAAGCACACGTGGATCGCACCATATCTAATAAGGTGTGATTCGTACTTTCTGCTACATCATTTAACTGTGGCATATAAGAAGGGATCCATTCAGAGAGAAGATCTTTTTCTTTAAGATGATCTAAAAACTCACCAGAAAGGTATTCACCTCCTCGATCTGATCGAAGAATTTTAATATACATTTTAGTTTACCTCTCGACCATACTTTGATACTTTTTAAATTTATCAAAGTCTTCGAATTTATATTTCATAAGATACACATATCTAAATCTTGATATTTCATTAGTGAATATGATGAAATAAGAGTATCCATCTTTATCTTGTGTTGTCATAGGACCATATACATCTGTATGCACAAGTCCTAATAACTCACTTATCCTTTCTCCATGTCTAGTGAATGAAGTCTTGATCATTTTTTCGACAAGACAAAATTCATAAGTTCCTAATGATTCATAATTATAAGGATTAAAGAACTCTTCTTTGTATAACTTGTTAATTCTTGTCTCACTTATATGACCAAATCGATAATGTCAAAGTAAAGTATTATTTATATATTCTCTCTTTCATTTTTTTATTTCATCAACATGAAATACATTATTATTAAGAGATAGAATCAAAAGATCATTATTCAAAATGCCATGACAGAGAATTTCATTAGAAAAGAATTAAGTAATTATTTTTTTTCTATTTATTTCATGTCCTTGTTGCAATAGCAATAGTACAGAAATAATATTTCTAATGATCTTAGGTATGTAATAATAATTTTCTAGCTCTAAGATCTTTTCAGAAGATAACTTCAAGATATATGTCTCCACAATTTTCGTCGGATGGACTCTCCTCTAGCACTATAAAGCTCGAAGTTATCCTTCTTTAAAACTCTAATTTTCTGTGACTCTTACAATGACTTACAAACATGAGAACCACAGATGGTATCCAATACCCAAGAGTTTGAATTAAAAAACTTAATGATAGAATTGTATGTATCTCATATATACCTTTTGGTGCATTGCTTGCACCAACCTTTACAGATGCAAGATAAACCTTGTAATTTTTTTTCAGTGACCTGCCTTGCTACAGTAAAAATAGGTATGTTGTCCAAAGGCTTTCTTCCCTTTCTTCTTCATCTTGCCACCTTTAGGGTTCAATCTTTTCTTTGAACCCTTCATGCCTGATTTCTTCTTAAAGATTTTACCTATAAGAAGAACTGAAGCCTTGTCCTTTTTAATGTGGCTCTCAACTACTTTGAGTATATTTAATTGTTTGATTTTCTATATGTGATAGTACATGTGGATTTCAAAATTTTTTTAAATCCAAAATATAGTAAAAAATTAGATTAAAATACTTTTAATCTAAGCATGCGTTCATCATATGAAAGTACCTATGGATCTGGTTCACATACTGAAATTAACATAAACTGATTTTAGAATGAATGAAGAAAGCTTATAATCAATTCACATACCTAAATTGCTTTTCCTTTTATCTCAAATTTGCAATTGGGTTGAATCCAATTCAATCCCTGAATTTAGGGTTGATCAGGCTCTGAATCAGCAGCCCAAGTGTCCTGCCTCTATGGGTATCCACTGGACCAAACTCAATTATTTTCATTGGATCCTGCTTGAGTGAATCGAAAGCCTGAATAGGCTTGAACCAAACCTGGATAGCGATCAATTCGTGAACCCTTTTGATCTTTTTTTGATTCTTGAAGAAGCCAAGAACCTTGATCCCTCAACTAATCAAGAAAACAACAAATAAGAAGTAGTTGTAACTAACTCTCAACAACTCGAGAGGAAGAGGAAGAAACTACCAACAACTTGGTGCTAACACTTGACACCAAGCAAAAAGGATGCCACCCACTTCTCTCCAAGATCCAAAGAAATGCCTAGAGAGAGAGAGGGCATGGGCTAGAAGAGAGAGAGGAGAGGGGGTGTGGGCACAGTAATAGGTGGCGACAAAGATGGGAGATCATGAGATAATATGAGAAGTAGGGCTAGGATCCTTTAAATAGACATCATAAGGGTATCCTAATCAAATTAGGATCCCTCCTCCTAATCATATTAGAAGTCCTAGCCATAATATACTGAGACTAAATAATAAGGCACCACCCATTATTCACCCATGCCCACATCCAGTGCTAGGCGTCCCATTATATGGGATCCAATTAAATGCTCACAAATAAGCTCATATGGTTTCATAAATTCACTTCAAGGATTTTGATCAAATCAAGATGAATAAAATCAAAAATTCTTTCTTGTTTTAATCCAAGCCATAAATTAAGCATCCAACCATTGAAGATCATTGAATCATATTCAATTAGATTCAAATCAAGTGTAGAAATTGGCCAATGCTTATCATATAAGCAAACCAACTACAAGAAAAATTAGATTCACCCAGATGCTAGCAAGGTTAACATGAATTCAATAGGATTTCTCTAAATCCATATAAATAGGTACTTCATAAGCCCAATTATAACTAATCCAGGTCTTCTCCCTTTATGTGCGACCCCATAGGTTCAATTCTATCTAGTACTGAGACATACCATGATCTTTATTATAGGTATTACTGAAATTCTTTTTAGTAGGTTGGAACAGTTTTACTCTAACTCGACAAGGATCATTGATCCAAAACGATCCTATTGAGCTCTCACAATCCACTAGTGTATCTAGCAATATGTAATGACAACTCAGCAGAACCAAATAGAACCTTTAGGTGTAGTTAATGTATGGCACAGTCCCTCTATCGTGAGTCCCGACTAGATGATAGGTCATGGATAAATTGTCAAATCTCATCATCAATTATATGATAGATCCGATCAACTCAAGTCCAATAGTGATTTCAAATGAAAACTCTTTTTCATCAATCACACTGCTATGGTCATAGACTTATAGACTTAGCTTTTAAATTCATGGGACTACTCCTCTCTATCAAGATCGATAGATCCTATCTAGATGAAGCCAACATTCACTATAAAAACTCATAATTGAGTCAATGCTTATATGTAGTCAAATTACAGCAGTCTCACTATGAACAACTATGACACTGTAGGTCAAAAGATCAGTCACACAACTATAGCATCAAGATGATCACTGATAATTGGATAGAAATCCATATGATCTCTCATATGGTCATGCTCAATACTAGTTGTTCTCTAATAACTATCCACACTTACCGCTCAGTGTCTCTACACCATAGACTAGAGACGCATCTATCTCGAAGGAAGTAAACCGTATGTCGATCTATCTGGATGGATCACCATCCCCATGACTATCATATGACTGGGAGTAATTTAGGAATTGATCATATATGGCTCTAATTCTCAATACTTGATAATATGCATCATAACATCAATTTCAAGAAGGATTCAAGGATACATAATACTTGAATGAAAAAAAAAATTTATCCTTTATTGATTAAATCAATAGTTTAAAGTACAAATTTATATCATAGAATGAACAATGTGTCAGTCAATAATGGACTTCTAAGACATATATCTAACAATCTCTTACTTAGACTAAAGTCAATTGGCCATTAATCTAAGCCTCATCTTCTCAAAGTGGGCTTCTATTTTGAGCTGGCTCAACTACTTTGTCAGCAGGTCTGTCACATTATCCATGAAGTCTACTCTTCGCACTCAACATATTACTTCTCGAGGTAGTCACGTATGATATGAACCATTGTTCAATGTGCTTTGATTGCTGATAAGATCAGGGCTCTTTAGCAAGTGCTATGACTCAATTATTATCGTAGTACAGTGGTATGGCATCTGATGTTATTGCACCAAGTTCTGTAGTAAACTTTTTGAATCAAAACTTCTTTGTAGCATCCAAAGCGACGACATATTCAACTTCTACGGTTGAATCTGCGATGATGCTCTACTTGGAACACTTCTAGCTGATTGCACCACCATTGCAAATGAACACATATCCCGATGTAGACTTTCTATTATTGGGATCTAACATGAAGTTCGAATCTGTATAACCCTCAATCCATAATTCAAGTACTCCTTCAAAGATCAAGAACAAATTCTTAGTCCTTCGTAAGTATTTAAGGATGTTCTTCACAGCTATCCATGCTCCTCATCTAGATTCGATCGATATTTGCTTGTGATACTCACAGTAAGGATAATATCAGATCGAGTACATAGTATAGCGTACATGAGGTCCCTATCAACGAAGCATAAGGGATCTTGCTCATGCGCTTGATCTCCTCAGAAGTGGTCAGACACATTATCTTGGAGAGTCGAATACCATACCTAAAGGGTAGCAAATCTTTTTTGGAGTTTTCCATAATGAACCGCTTCAGCACTTTCTCTATGTATAACTTTTGTGACAGGCCAAGTATTCTTCTAGATCTATCTCTATAGATCTTTATCTCAAGGATATAGGACACTTCTTCTAAGTCTTTTATAGAGAATTTTTTAGACAACCAAGCTTTGATCGAGGTCAGCATGGGAATATCATTCCCAATAAGGAGGATATCATCCACATACAGTACGAGAAAAAGAAGCGCACTCTTACTGATCCTTTTATAAATACAAGATTTCTCTTTATTTTTGATGAAACCAAATGATTTGATCACATCATCGAAATGAAGATTCCAACTTTGAGAGGCCTGCTTTAGTCCATAGATAGATCTTTGTAGCTTGCAGACTTATGATCACTATCACCTAATATGAAATCTAGAGACTGCTCTATATAGATATCTTCTTCAAGATATCTATTTAGAAAAGTAGTTTTCACATCTATCTGCCAGATTCATAATTATACTAAGCTGCAACAGCAAGCAATATGTGGATGGATTTCAGTATGGATACAGGTGAAAAGGTATCATGATAATCAATACCTTCATGCTGACTATAATCCTTCATCACCAGCCTTGTCTTATAGGTCTCTACCTTACCATTAGTATTTATTTTCTTTTGTAGATCCATTTACATCCAATGAAATAATTTCTCAGGTGGATCCACCAAGGTCCATATCTGATTCGAGTGTATTGAGTCAATTTTTAACTTCATTGCATCTAACCATTTCTTGAATATATGTCAGACATTGCCTCGTCAAAAGTACTAGGATCATCACCATGACCCCCATCTCTCATAAGGAATGCTTCCTCTATGTCCTCTTTCAGCATACCCATGTATCTTTCAGGAGGATGGAAGATTCTACCTGATTTATGAGGTGGAGGTAGAACATTAATTACTGACTCACCATGGATCGATTTCTGAGGATCTATAGCTTGTTGCTCTTCAGAGACATTCTCATCAAGCTCAATTAACCTTTCACTACCACCATCATGGATAAACTATTTTCTAAAATATGACGTTACGACTCACAATCATATTGTGATCACGTGAAAAGTAAAAGTAGTACCCCATGGATTTCTTGGGATACCCTATAAATCAAGCTATAATAGATCTATCCTTTAACTTACTAGCTTTCTGTCTCTTGATATAGGCTGAAGATCCCCAGGTCTTAAGGTAACTCAGACTCGATTTCTTACCATGTCATATCTCATATGGATAGGAACGAATTTAAAAGAATCCTATTTAAAACATGCATCATAGTAAGTAAGGCATATCCCTAAAGAAATATGGATAAATTAGTAAAGCTCATCATGGATCGGATTATATCTAATAGGGTCCTATTTCTCTTTTCAGTTATCCCATTGAGTTAAGGTGTGCCAAGAGAAGTTCATTGAGAGACTATGCTGTTCTTCTTAAGATATTTCAGAAATTCAGCACTTAGGTATTTCCCTTCTTGATCAGATCGAAGGACTTTGATGGATTTATTTATTTATTTCTCTACCTCATATCTGAATTTTCTGAACCTTTCAAAAATTTCAGACTTATATTTCATGAGAAACGTATATCCATATCATGACAGATCATCAGTAAAAGTAATGAAGTCGCTATAACCACCTCTAGTCTGCACATCAAATAGGCCATACACGTCGGTGTGTACCAGGACTAGTATCTCAGTGGCACTTTCTCCTAATCCTACAAAGGGTAACCTAGTTATTTTTCTTGAAGACATGATTCACAGGCCAAAATTGACTCAGATTGAATTAAATCTAGGATCCCATCCCTTTTTAGTCTGTTTATCCTGTCTTCTCCAATATGGCCAAGCCTATGGTGCCATAGGTACTTATGGTTAAACTCATCTCTGGATCTCTTTTAGCCTACGGCACTTACTACTTGCTCATTTAGGTTCA
>KE506316.1:59572-77746 GCA_000441515.1 Elaeis oleifera
CTTCTTTTCTTCTTTTCCTACCTTTCTTTCCTTTTGTTCTTCCTTCCCTTTGTTTTTCATTTTTTTCTTTTCTTTCCTTTCTACTTTTTTTTTCTTCATGTTTCTTCCTTCCTTCTTCCTCTTCTTTTCTCAACCCACGTGGATAGGTTTCGAAGTCTCGAACCCATCCCGGTCTTGTTTCTCATAGAAACAGAATGGGACCGTTGGGACGCCCCCTGTCCCACCAGAATGTAAAACCTTGGCTAAAGATATGATTCGGCTCTACTTAAGGCTGCTCAAATGATAATTTGACTAGTTTGATCCATAAGGATATTAAATTGAGACTACACTTGACATAGATTCTGATTAGCATTGAAGTTTTTTATGTAGATTAGCATTAAAGTTTTTATGTATGACTACGGATATTACCAGTGGTTGTGATCACTTTCCTGTCATGTTTAAATGCCATTTCCATAAGAGCATGATGGGTAGAAACCCTAAAAGGCTTGACTTGTAAATTTCAAATCTGACTTTATTTCATGTAAGAGGTCATTAAATTGGTAACCCCATACCATCAATCTTGCAACATCTTTCCCTCCAACAGTATTTTATTGAAATTCATATCCATTAAAAAATCAACTTGTAATATAGGAAAAAACATTTGAAAATGAACTATGAGAAACATTGGCAGATTTGGAGCTCTTGAGAACCATAAATTCTTATTTTGAACATTTCTTGCATAGATGAAGCATGTCTTAGACTATAACTCCAAACCAGAAACAGAACCAAAATTGATTTTCATAGTTTATAATTTCATATGAGAACCAGGAAAAAGTTGATTTTACCTCCTTTAGCCACAATGTGATGGTTCCTGTGCTAGAAAACTTGAGCTTGGCACTTGCTATCTCAGATGAACCGCAGCGTAATCTGTCCCCATAAATTAGTGCATTTGACAGTTCCATTATACCAGCACACATGCGGTACTGAAAGCAAAAGGAAGACCTAGCTCATTAACTACTCTAGATTTTGATATCAAGCATGAAGCATCAAGTCATCTTTAATATAAAGAACGGGAACATAATTTGGAGGAAGCTGGCACTGCAAGGCTGAAATTGCCTCAGGACGTGCTACTGATAACCAGCAAAATAACTAATGCCCATTCCATTCTCCCGAGCCTCTGTGCTCTAGGAAAACAGAAAGCAACATCCATTCAGCTAAAAAATTCAAGAAAAGTTTGTAAAAGTATATAGCATGAATGAACCTGAACAAGTGGAGGAAGCTGGTAATGGTCCCCAACTAGAACAAATGTTGAGGCAAGCATCAAGGGTCCTAATGACACCTGAATGACAAAAGGCAATAATATGGGAAGTTAATAGGAGACATGAACAGCTATTCAGTATTATGGTTTTGAATCTTCTATCAAACTTATTTTCATGGGTCATAAGCAGTATATCATAGCACAGTCAAAACTTACATGACAAAATATTTGAAAAATAAAGTACATCATATTGAACTTAAGGGTTTGTCATCATTACACAAAAAAACCAGTATATAGTTAATGCCTCTATACCATAAAAGGGAAATTCATCAAGACATCAACAACATCAAGCAATCAAAAGACACTCACAGTGTAAGCCAAATCTCTATTTTTTGTATTTTATATCTATGATTTCTTAAATCAGAAATTTAAAATAATTGAATGGTGGAAACCAGGATGGCTGCAAAAATATAGTGAACAAGTTCCAACATTGCAAATAACAGCTTTGAATGTAAAGAGACTTTGATAGAACAATATTTTATACGATAGAACATTAGTATCACAAGAATCTGAAATCCCACAAAAACGATTAAATTGCTAAATAATGTATATTATAAAAGAATCCCAAGTTCATGGTTGTTCACAAGGATGTCAAAAAATCCAAGCTGCTCGGGTTAGGCTCGAGCTGCTCTAGTTTTGCTCAATCTCAGCTAAAATATAAGCTTCATTAGGCTAGGTTTGAGAATAATTGAGCTGAGCCTGAACTTGAATCTCTGGCTCAAAATTAATTTCAAGATGAGCTTGAGAATTGCTTGATGAGGCTCAACTCGATAGGACCTGGAAGTGGAGTAAATATTCGTTGCAATGGTGATACCACGTCAAATTTATCACAACCCAATGAGAACGCTTGCATTTCATTGATTGCCATGTATTTCACCGATTCCCATGATGATACCCCACTGCCCCACCGATTCTCGACTTTTGATAGGCTTGTTACAAGTTTGACATGGTATCACCGTTGCAACGAATATTTACTCCCTAGAAGTGGGCATACAATGAGTAAATAAGGGTTTCAGTATGGTGCTTCTAACCTTCCTACAGGTCCATGATATCGACCATAGATTCAAGAATGGTCTAACATGGATGACCAGATAATTGAAGGTACAGATCATTAGAATTGAATATTTGTAATTAAATCAAAATATATATCTCTTCCCTATCCCTAACCCCCCTCTTCCAGCCTTCATTTATGCCAATTTCCATCCTTAGAATCTCAATCAGCAATAAGAAAGGGTCATGCAGCAGCAGTAACAGCGATGACGGTGTAGCCATGGACTAAGCCAGATAGGTGAAGGCATGATTTCATGGTATAAGGAAGCAACTGTGGAAGTAATTCATGGGGGAGATCCAAGAGACCTAGAAGAAGCCCACCTTTGGCTTGGTGATCAATGATGAGAAAGGGGCAGGCGGCAGCTACCACCACAACAGCAATGGTCATAGTCGAAGCCTGATAGGTGAAGGAAGCGCGATTCCATGCTTCGAGGAAGCAGCCGTGAGGTAGTTCGCAGTGAAGATCTAGGAACCTCGGAAGAAGACCCATGTCTAGCTCAACACCTTTGACTCTGTCGAGGATGCCGCTTGCACCTACTATGCCACTGCCTCCACCTCCGCAGCCCCAATGCCAAGACCAACAACCCCCTCGGTCCTAACTCCCCCTTCCCTCCAACCCCTCATTTCCCCTCCAACACCCCCATTGCCATTGTCGGATTCCCCTTCCACCACCACAATCATAATCTAGCCTCTCCTCCCAAACTTCTTCCACTGCAACATGGAGTTCTTCAATGAGCCTTGGCCATCAACATTACCTCCGATGTCCGGTGAACTCGCTGCCACCAACTATGAGAGTATTACTGGGTCCAGAAGTAGAACCTAGTGTGGTGCTCCCAAGCCTGCTCCCAAACCTCAGGGGAACAAAAGGCCAGCAAGAGAAGGAAGCCAAACGATGACAACAGCAGCAGCTTAGTCGACTCATCCTTAGATTGGATCGATTAAGCTGAAGATGGGTCGATCCGGTCTCAATGTAATACCCCAGTCTTGTATAGAATTTTCGGATGACGTGTGGTTTCTTTGTGTTAGCTTAAATTTTTAGAATTGACCTTAAGAGCCATTTAATCTCAATTATAAACTACTTTGAATTAAACTTATCTTATGAAAATTTATTGAAGCCATTTAGGCACAATTTGTGACTGTCTGTCATTACGGATCCTGAAAATTTTCTAAATCTGGAACTAACATCTATTTGGAGGTTATATAAATTATGTATTTTCTTAAAATCAAAATTGACAGTAATTGATCCTTGGATGTTAGTGAGTCACAAAATAATTTTTAATAAATTTTTGAGACTCTTTAACCTATTCGTTCTGAAGAAGGAAAGTTTTAAAAATTTCGGATTTGAAAAAATTTGAACTAAAACCCAAATTTTGACTTCTTATTTTTAAGAATTTTAATTTTTCTGATATTTTTATTAATTCCAAGTAGAGGAGTATTTTCTTATTTATATTTATGTTTTAAAGTTAATGAAGAGTAAAATAAAAGAAACTTAGTCGACTCAGTCTATGTGTGAGTTGACTAAGTGGCACACTGAGTCGACTCAGTCTTAACTGAGTCGACCTAGTTCGCAGGCTGAAGTTGCATGGGGTTTCTTTTTTAGTTTAGGATCGGATTTGATCCTAGAGACTTAGGACCTTAGCTGGAGAGGTTCTAAGGGGGCTAACCTTGTTTTTGGGCTAGAATTAAGTCCAAAAAGATGTGTGTAGATGAGATATGGTGTGCATAGGCTCGAGGAGTGCATCACATCAGGTTAGCCATTTGGGAGTTTCTTTGAGCATTGGGCTTAACCCATTTTGTATAGTATTTATACATTGTAATTAGGTCAAGGAATAGGGCAGTGAATGAAATTTGCTCTTTTTTCCAAACCCTGGCTCTCTCTTCTCTCTTTCTCCTTCTCTTGCTCACCCTAGGGCATCAATGATCTCCAGGTTCCTTGGATTCAGATTAATCTCTGGTGTCCCCACACGATCAGGTTTTTCATAACACCAGACTCACCCAGCCAAGTTTGTGGGAGAGGGAGGAGGCAGTAATGCACCGAAGCTCAACCAATTACCACATTCACAGGAGAGATCTTCCAAGTAACCTCATCTCCCCCATCATCTTGGCTCTGCTTGATCAGCTGGATCAAGAATAAAGAAATAGGAATAGCGTAAAAGAAATCAAAAAAAGAGAGGAAACGAATGGGATCTTGGTAAATGAATGCGAGAGGATCTCACCATTGCAAGGGAGAACTTGAAGCGCTTGAGAGAGACCGATTTGGAAATCTCCGAGGTGATCTGGGACGAGCTCTCCTCGCCACAGGGTGGCGGCGGATCGGCAGGGGAGGCGAGCTATGGGGAGGGTTAGGGTTGGAATCTGGTTGAGGGTTTAAGGGGATCGACGGGTTGGAATTAGAGGAGGAGGAGGAGGTGGCGGCGGCGGCCTGGGAGTGGCGCTCGAAGAAGTGCTGGATGCCGAACTTGGAAGGCTGGGAGGTTTGGTGGCTGGGCTTTCCGTGGAGGAGGAGGAGGATGCCCTCTTCCTCGGAGCCATGGGAGGTGGGACTCCCGGTTAGGGTGTTGGAACTCGGAAGAATAAATCGAAGTGGTGAAGGGGGATGGAAACGGTATTTTCCCGCGCAAGTGTATCACGTGAGTTTTGGGGCGGACTGGAGGTTGGCGAAGAAATATCACGTGACCGAATTGGGCCCGCGCTTTCAAACTTGCGCTTCCGGACGTTAAGAAGCGCGACCGTTCTGATGTTACGATTATCGCTGTACCCAATTTGAAGATATTCATTGCACGGCCGCTGAGTACTTGCACTGATTTTCGAGTAAGGTCTGTTTTTAATAAATTTTGAAATTGATGCCATTTATGCAATAAAGATCCACTTGGACCCTTGGTGGATCCATTTGATTGAAATATATTAGGTTATGAGATAATATGATAATTTTAAAATTATTATTTAAAAATAATTATGAAAAATAATATTATTATATTTGATTGATGAAAAAATTATTTCAATAAATGACATTAGAAAAAGATTACTACGTTTTATTATAGGTAAATCCATATGGGAATATGGTCCCTTCAATATAAAAAAAAAATAATACTAAAATAGTATTGTTATCTCTAATTAATTTTATATAATAACTATAATCATATAATTTTTTTGCATAATACTATTTTCATTTTAATTTTTTTATCAAAACTCTTTATTGAATGAATTTGGAAAGACCTCAGAACAAATTTAATGATTACATATGTAGTTTTATTGAAAATATTTTTATCAAGTATAGATTACCATCACTTGAAAATTTATCAAATATCAATCCCTCTATAGCATTTAGTTTATCTTCTCTATTTAAAAATAAATATGGCCTCCTAATTTTTTTACCATCTCTCTTTTTTATCTTTCATACCAAATGCGATAATCTGATATGAGATTTATTTTTTCATGCCAGATTATCTCCAACCAAATGGACCAGAAATTATTAGATGGTTCAAATCGTTTTGGTTTCTCCAACTACGATAAATCTTAAGTTTTTTTTTCTTGAAAGATCACAAAGGGCAGATAATTCAATCAACTTTCATTATAATTAGAACATATCTTACTAAACCACCCATAAAATTCATATTCTGACTTTTTTCTGATGAATATCCAACAATAGGTTCCATTAAATGAATAATATATCCAGATCCAAAAATAAAAAATTTTAGAATAGGCATGAATGATCAAATGGAATAAAACTGCTTGATAAGAACTTATATCTAGAGCCAACATAATATAATCTAATTGAAATATTATAGAATAAGCTAAACTTCTTTTAATGTCTCTTTGAGCAAAAAAAAAAGTAGCTTATGATGATCCTGCTACTGTAAAAAAAATACACTACACGCTTAATTAGGTGAAATTTTTGAATTAGATGGTATTTTGAAATCCGATGGTGTTTTTCGTAGTAGTCCAAGGAGTTAGTTCGCTTTTGGGCATCTACGTTTTTTTGCTCTTCTTTTTTTTTGGATACATTTGGCATGACACTGAAACCTTGTTCAGAGATATTTTTGTCGGTATTGATCCAAATTTAAATGCCCAAGTAAAATTTGGAGCATCATGCACTGATTTGACGACCAAACGGCGAGCTACTTGGGAAGATCCGATTCTCCCTATTATGTAACCGCTGCTAGTTGGAGCCGTATCCACCGACCGGTACAGCTTACCCAATTCTCTCAGATCCATTTTTCTTTGAGCCGCATCCACCAAATTACTTGAGTTATATTCATGGTCTTGATCTCAGATCCACTGCTATTGCATTGATTGATCTGGTGGCATCAAGTCCATGGAAAATGTCAGACACAATAATCCATTCGAGCTAGCCCAGGGGTTAAGCATCAACCTGACTTCAAAATATTCAACCCATATTGGGATCAAATAAGGTTGAGTCCATAATTTAGGTCAAGCACTCAACAATCCTTTATAATTAAAAATTCAACAATCAATATTTATGCACAAAATCATTGAAAATTTTCAAAGAAATTAAAGGTATATCAACAATTTTCATTCAAATAAAACTTTTTTAGTTTGGTCAAAATGAGCAATTTAATATATCAATTTGCAGACTATAATTTAAAATAAATAATCGATAGATTTTAGATAAGAATTTACCGAACCAAATAATGAATGAGAGGAGGGGAGAGGGGCTTGTTTACATGATTCAGGTTTTAATTTGGTTAAATTGGATTGGAGTAGGTTGGGCAATTTTTTTTTTGGCTGATCAAGTAACCTGGATGATTTACAGGCCAAGATTGGGGTGGGGTAGAAATTATAGATTCTGGACCAAACTCGATCTTTAAAACAGGTCTAATTTTTGATCCCAATCCAATCCACACGTCTTAAAAGGCAGATCAGTTTAGGGCTGGATTAAGTTATGGGCCAAGCCAACCTATTTGCAGCCTTAACCATAACACATTAGCTCCTTCGCCGAAAACCTTACTAAAAATCTTCATTTGTAGGGGCATAGTTTTGACTTCAATGTGAAGTTTAAATTGAAAAACTACCTTGAAACCGCATGTATATACATGACAATTACAATAATCTTGCAATTAGAACTGCATTTATTTTTATCTGTCGTTTACAAGATTTGGACCTTTTGTAATTCAAATACAGCTTGCAACTTTTTAACCAAAACAATAATAATAATACTAATAATAATACAGCTTGCAACTGCAATTGTAAAGATCCAAACAGTGTTTTAGGCTCTCTCAATTTAATTTCAGCATTTGCAATTGCAACCTATCCAATAGGTACCTTTCAGGTTAGATGCTTGATCAGAAACTGATGCTCGTAGCTTTTGTCTAATCAAAGACAGTAGGGCTCAATGACTCCATTCCCTCTCCAGGAATGGCAAAAGGTTACAAAAAGTTTAGGTCATCGGATGAGGTGGAAAGATCATTCATGGAAAAGCTACAATCATACCCTCCTTGCTGCTGACAATCCAATCTATCTTTCAGAGTGTTCATACCAATGGACCATCAACAGAAATCTCATATGTGGATCCCATTTGAACATATGCAACCATTTCATTATAATGACAGTCTGATCAAAGTGGAACCATGGGAGCATTAGCATAACATTCAGAAAAATCAGTATTAACATTCATATAGCCAATATGCGATGGACCATCTGTATGATACACAATCCATCAGCAGATAGAAGGGTAAAAGCCGGCCGTTATCATTCCGGAGATATGTTCAAGGTGAAACATACACCATACATCTTCAATCTTAATTTGAATATCCAGAATGCCATCTATGAAATAGGGAGTTACATATCTTATGTTTACATTGTTCATGCCCAGAAGGTACATGAATGCTGCTGGTAAATTTGGTCTTGCTTGCAGCTCGTTTCAACTTCATCTTTGAACTAAGTGAACCACCAACTGCGGTCGACAGTGTTTGTCAATGATCTTTGCTTATTTCACAAAATATACAAAGCTCAATGTGGGAACAAAGGTTCAATCAAGATGCATGCATTTATACAAAAGTAGCTTCAGGCTCAAAGTTGGCTAAATTTTTGTACTTAGACCAGCATGCGTACTTGCGCAAGTAAGATAAAGCCAGGCATACACAACTCCACCAATCAACTGCTGTCCAGAAATAAATGGTCGGGACCAAGATATCACTAAAAATTAAATCAACCAGTGGTAAAATTTCACCAAGAAATGTGTCAGTAGGATTGCACTTTTGTGGACTGAATTCTATTACCTTGTTGGCACAAAAGCATTATGTTAATATCTAGCACAACTTGACAGTGCTAAATCATCTTAATGGTACCAAACCACCTAGCTAGAACATAGACAATCTCTAGGTGCAAGCATCAGATGGCATGAAAGATAGTGGAGCCAACTCGCTCTTTATTGTTCCACAACTGCGAACTGAAAGGATGACTCCAGACAGAGGGGCATGAAGAAAAGAATAAAAGGAATGAGAACACAGAGCAGGAAATCAAACTCCAGAATCCAACGCTCCAAGCTGCTAGCTGTTGGTTTCCCCATGTGAAACTTATCTGCTTTGGTTATATAAAGAGAATTTCTTTGATAGCACCAGTTGGTTCAGAAAATTGGCTTTAAGTGGAACCAAGGCAGCAAGTGGCACAACTTGTCATTCTTACCAGGAGATGGCATCAATAGATCTGAAACTATTTTCACACAAGGTCTTGTACATCTTAAATATAAATAAAGAAACTAATTCTCCTCT
Organism: Elaeis oleifera; assembly: GCA_000441515.1. Taxonomy (NCBI): domain Eukaryota; kingdom Viridiplantae; phylum Streptophyta; class Magnoliopsida; order Arecales; family Arecaceae; genus Elaeis; species Elaeis oleifera. The sequence continues at coordinate 68,651 of KE506316.1, forward strand.
TACAAACAGCAGTAGCTTTCTATTTTGATATTTTCTCGAGATTCAATTGGATGCCTTCTTGTTTACATAACAAATAGAAACTAAATCAAGCATGCTTAAATATCGTTCCGAGCAAGAGGCAAGAAATTCCTTATTAACTGAATAAAATATGCACTACCAACTCCATCAAGGCCATCACATATCAAACTAATATCGACAGAATAACAAGAAGGACCAGTTTTCTGTCTTTTGTTGCTTGATCATGAGATGATGTTATCAAGGTTGGCCAAGAAGAGATGGTCTGTAGAAGGCATGGCTTTGTGCAATCTCAATCCGTTCACGAGGATCATTCATGGTTTCATCTCTTAATGCTTGAAGAATGGCCTGTGTAGAGACTTCCCTGCATATCTCGAATCAATCATGTAAGTCAGGCCAACAACAATAAACTCCAAGAAGAAACCTGAAGGTCATTCAGATCCTAACGACAATATAAAGCCATCTTATTCAATCAATTTTAGATCATAGTGTATTCTTGGTAGGAAAAGAGGCAGCCTCTTGTTACAAACTAACGAGGGGCCAAAATGCAGGATAGACCCACATGACAATTAGCTGATTAAATTTACATTGTATTAGTATCCCATTTTGAAAGCTAAAGACCCTTCCTTCATTTTCATTTATAAAAGCTAAAAGACAAATCACACAAAGTTAACACTGATGTAAGCAAGCTTACAAAACCTCTCAACTATCACAAGAGCTTGAACAGAGAATCAGGGGGGGAAATGGAACCGGACCTTTTTATTAGAATTCTGTGGAGAGTTTTGAGGATGGGGCACAGCTCAACTGGAGCAACAGGCTTGTTTTCTTCAGGATGCAACACACTTAAGCTAGGCTGGCTGAGAAGCTCATAAAATGCATCAACTGCAGAGACACCCTGCATGAAAGAATAATGTGAGTTTGTAGGAGGGACTAGATACAAAATAGAAATCATATGAGAAACTTAATTCTAATTTACTGAAACACATAACATGTGTCCCTCAGTTGTGTACCAATTCAGCAAATTCAGGTGAGTCAAAACTCACAGCAACTTGGAACTCCAGTGGTGATTGGGTGCAAAAATATCTCTGCTGCTTATGAGATTACCAAGGTGCAAAGATCAAGAGGCTAACCTGAATCATTCCTTCCTTTGATGCTATCACCCATATCAGGACTCAGTTCCCTTTAGCTAGCATTGTCCATACCATGCATTGCGACCTTTTAAAGAGTTACATAGGTATCAGCTAGCAATGGACCAGCAAGTTTCTCAGGCTGTTCTGCCAATAGATGAGTAATAAATATCATTTCAGAAGTGCAGTGTGCAAAGTATACTGATTTGCTTGTTGCACTCTCATTTGTCAGAGCTGCTACCATCCCTGAAGGAAAAAAAACAGACTCATATAAAGCCTGATTCCAGAAGAGATTCAAGTATGCGTGCTCAATAGGACAGGTTAATTAAGCACTCATGAGAAAGTAACTGTAAAACCACATTAAATGGCACCGAGATAATGTAAACTTGTGCAATAGTGCTGAAATAATATCATCGTCTGAACATTCACCAGTAACCATCATGATAACCAAACAATATGGAGTTAAAGCATAGTCAATTCCATAACTAAGTGGAACGAAAACAGGTGAATGAAGGTTCTCCATCTCGGTACCGGGCCCCGTATCTGTGCCAATCTGTCACTGTGTCGATACAGGGCTAGTTCGGCGTACTGACTGCTGGTACACCTTCTGTACCACAAATCGGTACCGGACTGGTACAGTATGATACGTGCTGTACTGTCCGGTTCAGTACAATAGGCAAACCTTGAGGTGAACAATGAAGGAAATTCACATTAAGTTTGACTACAGGTTCCAATCATAGGGATCAAGCCGATTCACCCAACAAGGGAGTGAAATATTGAACTACTTCCGAAAGAACAACACATGTTTACAATTAAATTTTGATAGAGTAGAATTTTAATAGTTAGAGTTCATTGGCTGGATGGAGTCCAATATTACGATAAGCATAATGATAGCAAAATAATCAATAAATCCATGCAAGAGAAATGACTCACCGAATTGCTCTCAGATCAAAGTAATAGGACTATAGAAAGAAAAGCATGTAATAGAATAGAAAATAGTTCTCTTTCGTGGACATCTTGGATGCGTACATAGAGAGACTAACCAACGTTTTTTGATATATCATCTCATATAAGTCTGTGATCTATCCTTATCATTAATAAATATGGTCATGTTCTGCATATCAATTCCTTCTTCCGGCTCTCCCTTCTTCTTACCTCCAACACCTTCCTTTTGGCAATCAGTAATATCTTCATAAACAATAATCATTCGAGCAGGGAACCTGCACTGCTGAATAAATCCATAAGATCAATATGATATAGCTAGATATCAATGATTCCAGGTTGTTCTAGCTCCACATTGTTAACATTAGATAGAGGAGTGAATTTATCATTACCACAGTGACTCTAAACATTGGTGGTTCCACATCATCAGTCTTAGAAAGCACATTTCGACTCTATAACATCTTAAATTCAGCAGTTATAGAGAATTGAAATATCACGATCCACAAAACTTATCCAATCTTGCAGCATAACCAAGTGATGCTTTGGAAAGCCATTACATTTATAACAAGACCAAAACTGAAACTCATGAACACAAGTCTATGATAATTTCATGGACAACAATAACATAACAGCTGCTCAATTCTCGTTCCTGACAAAATAGTGGACCTATGTGAATCCAGGAATCTACATGGAGCTTTCACACATTGCAATAGAATCACCATATATTGGCCATATTTCTGAGAACCGCCATAGATGCACACGTGCATGCTTATGTATGCTCATATATCCAAGGTATAAATGTCATTATAAAATATTCACCTTCTAAGTCTAAATATGAAACATCTCTTCACTGTCCACTTACCTTGTGTTATTTTCTTCTACCAAGAACCACATGGAGAGAAGTACTGCAGATAAAATAGAGATATGAATACTAAAGGAAGTCAAAACACTGTCCCAGATCATCTTACTAATAGGGAGTCAAGGACTGTCCCAATTATATCTTCTAAAAAGCTGCATTCTAGTAATGCATAAATGATGACTAGTTGCGGTAATGCTTCCTGTACCCAGAGATGGGGCTGAGGTATAATTAATAGGTTCTTTGATTAAATCCATTTAACAACACGAGAATATGTCTGCCCATGATCAATTCAAAGACTACATAATGCACCACAAACAATAAATTTATGAATATTATAGTTGTTTATTAATTTTCACAAGATGAAATATCAAGAAAATATTAAACTTACCAGCACCAATGGCATATACATTTTCAGGCCACCCATAACTTCATGAGTAACAAGATCACTATTATCCCACACAATGAAATGTGGCTGCCTCAGAAACGTAGCAAGAGATTTCCTCCACTTATCAGATCCGCAAATTCGAGCATTAGCATATTCCTTGTCGTAGATCTCTGAAGCAATGTTTGGGCCCCCAAGATAAAGAATGTTCTCAATTGGAACTCCAGCTGCCAGACATACATTCAAGCTTAGAAGAGAAAAGGGGAAAAACAAAAGTAAAGACCCAAACGGGGATAATACCTCAAATTTACAAGATAGAAAACAGTATTTCTGTAAAGGAAGAATATCCAAACAAAAGTAAACAAATGGTGTTTAAAGAGATATTTATGTATTTAAAATTAATTATTGATGGGTATTACTATGGAAAAAGCACACCCAATATAATTTTCAGATTACTAAAACAAGAGGACCATCAAACAGGAACAGTTGTGAAGGTCAACTATGTTTTGCAAATATTAAAACAAATGATATCATCTACTTCTTTTACTCACTGTATGGGGAACAATGCAAGAAATCACAATTGAAAGATTATAATTTATTCAACAACACAATACATGAAAGCAGAGATAGTGACACAAACATTTAGTTCACAAAAGAAAAAAGAGCAAAAGCAAAGATATATGCATATCATATCTGGTTTCCTGTCTCGAGAGAAGGTACAGAAATTGCACTGAAATAATACGAAATCAAAAATACAAGAACAATATTGAAGTCGAGTTTCATGGGTACATCTGTTTTGTGTTTCGAGATGTCTTGGTTCTTTTAAAAAAAGTGTTGTTCTTTTTAATATTCTGTACTTATGTGCATCCTAGAATAGTAATGGTTTTGCAGTGCATCTCTATCCAATCAAATATATGATTATGTTAAAGAAGAACAGTCATAAGAGGAGACAAATGAACACACATATTCTAGAGCAACTGAAGACCGATGTGTGCCTAGTTCATAGTTTTCTAGCTAATTCTTGGCAGTTACAACTTGCTTACCTCCAATTAATTGTGGACTCAACAAGTGATGAAGCTAAAAAAGGTTCAAAATCCATTACATGGCAATCATAAAAAAGTAGAAAGTGGAAAGAGAACATACTTGCACATCTAATCATCTGTGTAGGTGTTACTATCCGTGGGACTGGATCTAAAGCTGCCTCAATACCCTTCGCCAGAGAGATTATAATTGGAGCAGTAATTCTCTCCTTCCAGTATCTATTGATCTCCTCAAACACTTCACGGGTCTCTGTGGAAGGCAGACCGTTCACCACAATATCAGCATCCCACACCGCCTCCTGCAAATTGGTCACGACCTTCAGCGGGCAGAGCGGTGTGTCAATCATGTTCAAGCAGAAGCCATCCCTCAAGATCTCATCTGCATACAGTGTTCGATCCCCGAGCCTTGCTTCAACATATTTCAGGTATGCACACCGACGTATCAAACGCCTCAGAACATCCTCCCTAGAGTTGATTACCTCAAATAGATGCTCTGCAGTGGACCTGTCAACTGATCTCCCGGCCCTTCTCCATATCCTAATCTGGACCTTTCACGAAAATGACCATAAGCATCTTGCAAGAGGGCAGCAAACACACTGCCCCAAGCACCAGCCCCTATGCCAACAATCTTTAACAGATCGCCATTGGACTTGCCGAGAAGGCGACGGAGCTCATCAAGCCTTTTTCAGCACCATTGGAGTTGTGCATAGATCCGTTACAGTGAAGAGAACCATGATCCCTTTCAACACTGCCAACCATCTTCTTTCCAGTACCACACACTAAAAACTTCAAAATTTGGAATTCCTTATGTTTTCCCGGTAATCAAATTCTTTAGATCACAGCCAAATAAAAAGGTTCATCCAATACCAACACTGAAGTTTCTCTATTTCTAACAGCTTTCAGCAAACCCCAGTTCTCTAATTCGTGACTTACCTCTAGATATCAGAATTACTTCAGCCTTCACTGCTGTTGTAAAAGGGGGGGGGGGGCGGGGCGGAAGCACAGTTTAATCCTCTTCTACCACCCAAAACTCCATAAACTTTAATTCAAGATAAAAAAAAGCTCACCTCCTCTATACCATAATCTGTCGCAAAACAGTCAGAACGACACAAAACCCGTCTTTTAGGCAACAGTACCATAAAATTCCTTGCCAAAAATCCAATCTTTCTCCAATGGGTCAACTCCCAAACACTCAAACGTCTCCTATCTACCTTCAAGCGCTTACCAAATCGAAAGATAAGGCCCGCAAGTAACTTAAAGCATACCTTTGGGATTGCCGTTAGAGTTTGGTCATCTACCTCAAACAATTTTAAACACCCGGCTTTCGGAGACTCCAAAGCCGGCACTATCCCCACTTGAACTTCTCAAATTCTTTCACCCGAAGCTCACAGTAATAAGACAAGGAGAAGGCATTACACTTGAGCAACAGATGGGCGGTTGGGCTACTTCCTACTCTCTTGTTAATGGAGGCAGGGGAAGGATGGGAACAGTACTTAAGATTTGGAAGCCGAAGCTTTGATTGGGAAGGAAGGGAAAGATTAGCTTTTTAGGGGCTTCTTGAAAGCTGTTAGGATTTGGAGTTGGCTGGAGGCATTAAAGACTTGGGATGTTGCCACCTTCCAAACGGCCATAAATGGGAGAGCTCTGGGCATAGCTGTGAGAAGGAAAGACAGCTCTGCTGTAAAGAGTTGTTGCTACTCTCGCTTCACAGAAAAAGGAGAAGTGTTTGTTGGCATTGGGCCCTTGGGAGGGTTTCTTTGTGACTACTTGGCAGCTGGCAAAAATATGGCATAGCAGGATTATGACATGATCATTTTTTTTTTTTCAAAATCATAGCAGTGAAATACAGATATGTACATCTATAGCAGGTTTAGTATGATGATCATAAGAATATATATTTAATTTATATTAATAATTTATAAAAAAAATTTGAATATTTATATAGAATTTAGAAATTCAAATAATATTTCTAATTAATTTTTTAAAATCATGCTTTGATGGTAAATAAAAAAATTAGATTTTAAATCGCAGACTTACTGATCGACCATTTCATGATATATATACAATCCATGATGTAGAACTGGATCTAGACCTCTTTTATACAATTTTCAATTGAAAAGGATCTATATTGGTTTAATGTGTCGAGATGACAAACTGAATGAATGCTTTTGAGAAGATGGAATTTATATTATCACTTGTTATGGAGATATGTCATGGCACAAACTCTCTGTTTCCACTAAATTTAATTACCATGAAAGACCTAAAATTAAGGTTGCATGGTCTATTATATGTGGTTGAACTCTTAACATTTGCATTTTAACATAGCAGATGAAGCTAAGCTATTACACAATTCGATGCATCCTATCTGAAAGAACGACAATTGCATTAGTAGCCAAGTGACTCATCCTGCAATAAGCTATTAAACTCTCTCATGAGCAGAACTTTTGTCGGAACCAGGGGTAGCGTCAATAATCATTTTAAGTTGTTTCTTGTTTTTGGAGATGAGTCCCAGCAGACTTTGTTGCTAATTTCCAGTGTTTTGATAAAAAATTTGGCTGGTGGAGACTAAGACACACCACATGATCCTTGTATTTTAATGTGGGTAATTGAAGGAATAATCCAGTCCCGTGAAATGTTTGCTAAGTATTTTCTAGCCATCATTCTTTATTATTTGGCTTGAAATTATGTTTCAAAGACTGATTTAGCAGTACATAGAATCTCCAACAGGATGAGCTTGTTTCAGCAGTACTCCAATAGAAAATATTGTGGCAATCAGATATTTACAAATAGATCTAGGAGTACAAATACTGTGACAATTTGATATTTGGAAATATATCCAAAATGAATTTTATCCAAAAAAAAGTGACACAAGAAGCAAAGTGATATCATGATATTTCTTCATTCTTCAAGGACGCTGCTTTAATCTAAAATCTTCGTGGCTACCCCTACTTCAATATTGGCGAGCATTATACAACGAACTTTAGTGGAGAGTTTTTATAAATTATTTCAAGATTGCATTTCTCCTTCAAGGAGAGAGATTTCTCTCTTCTGAGTAGCATTGTTTGCACTTGATGATGTCTCTCTATCAAATCTATGATGTACAAAAGGACATCCGGCATCAAATGTAGCGACCATAGAACTATAGGAATCTTACTGTTTGTCAACGAAACTACAAGTACTGTTAACCAATAAATCTGGTCGCAAGAGGTGTATTCGTTTGTGTTCTAAAGAATTATTCAAGTGCAGTCAAAGTCTAGACCTTTTAGAAGTTGAAATAAGGATACAATGGCAACTCTATTTGACCATCCTCACATTTTCATGATGTTCACTACTTGGTGGTTTCAACAATAATATATTTCTCACAAAAAACATGTTGAAGTATTGTTGATCTTGGTGGCAGCAACAGCTAAAATGGACATATGTGAAAGTGAAATGCAATTCATTCAGTTTATCGAGTATAAGAGTTTAGGCATACCTACTATGAGAGAGAGAGAGAGAGAGAATAAGAAAAGAATTGTATATGTATCGAGAACAGGTGGAGTCAGTATTTTTTAAAGTTAAAAAAAAAACCTTAAACAAAAAAAAGGAAGAAATAAAATTAGTTAGCAATAAAATGTGTGACAAAATGACAAATAAGGTCAGATTAGGAGAAAAGGTCTGAAAGTAGGATGGAAGAATGTGGCAGAAAAACAAACATTTGGGTACAACAAACACAATGGTAGTTTACCTCCCGTCCAGCGTTAGCATTTCACATCATTATCTATTGAGAGGTGATTTAATAAACAATGACAGGCATCCATTGACAAAACCTATCATGTGGTATCAACATATGCAATATGTTACTATTTTATTATTCCATAGATAGCACATAGTTACTAATTTGCTGGAAATCCAGTCCCACCCCAGTTACATTACGGATACTAGCATCAAACTTCCTTGTCACATGAATTAAATTCCGTTACATTCAAAGCACGGGACCTCTTCAAAGACAGATGAGATGTACCCACCAACTTAATCATCCAACCAACTGCTTTAGTTTATTCTGATCCACTTGTTCTTGAGAAATTATATCCTATACATGTGCACCACATGGCCATGCACACCATCAATCGTAGCCGTCCATTCCTATAAAAATACACTTACATGAATGTTTGATAAATAGGACAAAAAATAAATGATTGTGATTGATAGAATGCATAACCACATAGATTGCCATTGATAGCATGCACGGCCATATAGTGCATGCTCTATAAAATATAATTTCTTCTTATCCTTAATATTAGTGCATATACATAAAGTACTAATTATAATCGTATGTTTCTATAGCAGTGCATCTAAATGAGTGCTTGATATATACAATCCATAGAAACGAGCGTTTGTGATTGAAGATGTGCATAGCTAGCTACATGGTACATACTGTGTAGGACATAATTTTTTCTTGGCACGAGCGTATGTACTTTGTTGGGACATTGTCATGGTGTAATGATTTAACGAGATTTGCAGCTGTATGAGCCGGTGATTCATTTATAGTCGTACTCTTAGTAGCCTATTGAGCCGAGTCTTTTATCAAAATAATTTAAAAAAATTATTTAAAAAATAATATAGTTTTAATTTATTTATCTAAGCAATGCAAATCCTATAAAATATCATTTCAAATGGTATTTTATAATATCCACCTCATCACTCCTTTTCCACATGGATGACAAACAAAAAAAAAAAAACTCGCCATTT
>KE506316.1:88668-105749 GCA_000441515.1 Elaeis oleifera
ATATATATATATATATATATATATATATATATATATATGACTAAGTGGAAGATAAATCAAGTTAATAACATGTTAATTTATTTGTTACTTCTTTTAAAAGTTCATGGATGCTATACAAATTAAATAGGATTATAAATAGATTTAGATATTCAAATACGGATCACATAGTTATCTATCTATATCCATATTCATTTTTCTTTGGATACGGATACAATATTAGTCGGATGCTCTAATTTATATTGATTTGGAGACAAAAATGGATCGGATACTATCCAGTCCACTTTCACCCCTGCATGCAACTTTATAGAAAAATACAAAAACACCCAATCCTTTCAAATAGAACATCATGCATACACTAATAATTAATAAATCTCATGCAACTTGAATTTTTCCCACTGAGTTCACAATCAATAACCATGTCCACAAAACTTAGTGAGACTATAATACATATAAGCAGATTGAGATCGTATAAGAACATGGCCACAGAAAGACTAACCTATCGGTTCTCTTTCCTTAAGGGTTCTACGAACCAATCCCACGCAAACCAACAAAATCAAATGGAAACAGCACAAATAGACAGAAATTCCGAACAAAAATTAAAAACCCTGTAGTATACAAGAGTCGCATCTACGATTTCCGTTGCAAAGAAACGAAACTAAAAGCAATCAAGAATTATCATACATACTCATGGATCTAAACCAAAATCAAGAGCAATATAAAGAGAAATCCAGATCAAAGAACAACAGATCGAGATCAGAACAAAGAGAAACAGATTAAAACCAAAAAAATCAAACGAATACTAAGACCAATTAGAGGAAGTTGAAAAGGAAAAAAGAAAAAAGAGAAAGAAAGGGATTACCTAAGCAGGCTCCGGCGTTCTCCCGTCTCGCCTCGATAGGCCGCCAGAACCCCCGGAGCCAGATATTTATACGGGGAGAGGTGGGGCGCGTCCTCGAAAGTGTTACGGAAGCCCTGACAGCCGTTGGATTTCGAGCCTACGGATTAAAATATTTATCTTTATTAAAATAAAGAATGTTAAAATGTAATACTTTTTATCAAGGAATTTGCGCCGTACTAGGTTTGGATTTCGCGATTTGGCGTAGCCGCGTATGCCGTTAATATTATTTTACAAACCCATTGCTTCAGGGTCCAACTGGTATACCAAAACTTCTCACTGCCACGCGTCACTTCAATTTCAACTTGTCGGGACTCGGCTCGTTAAGGGACTGTTTGGTTCGGCTCGGCTCCGCTATAAGTAAGCAGAGAAAGATTTGTTCATGCTCGGCTAAGAGGGATCGGCTTAGGCTCGAGCTAAGCCGTAATGAGATGGCGAATCACGTGGGGATCGGGAAGGGAAGTTGCGGTTGAGCTGTGATATTTCGGTGTCCGGATTTCTCGGCCGACGAAGATATCCGACATATCCGCGACGTCTTCTAATGTGGATGGCGGTGGTTTAAATTATACATTTTTAAAAAATATAATTTTTATTTTCACTGTAAAATTAGTAAATTTGGAAAGCATGAATAAGTTCTCTGAAATTTTTTAATATAAAAGTCTTTTAGTTTTTTTTTTCTATTTATTTCATTGCAACCAAATATATTCTAGTAATTTTAATTTTCTCATTTAACCTTCTTTAATTTTAGAACAACGTGTCGGGCATGGGATTATTAGAAGGAAACCACCATTGTGGGAAATCATAGGATGCCTAATCTTGATTTTCTTCTTTTTTTCTATTATATCAAAATTAACCAAAAATTGATCCAAAATAATTTAATGTAAAATTTTTACCGAATAAGGGTTGCAAAATGCTTAATCCATTCATATTGATTCAACTTTAATAAATAATCAAATTTTAGTCTAAAATCTTGATGCATTTAATAAACAAATCGTGTTAAGATATTTACATCATAGTCTGTAGAGAATGTATGTGGCAATATATCAAGAGAGATTGAATCAAAATTTTTATTCTTAGGCCAATCACATTGTGTTTCACAAACTGCAGTTGTGTAAGATTTAGATATCCTCCAACTATTACAAGGACTTTCTAATTATGATATGTTAGCTTCCCAACCATCTTTGTACACACACTACATTTTTATACCTTAATTTGACACTGCATTTCTAATTTGGCTCTTCCTTGGACAAACTTTATCTACTTTGCACTTGAATAAAGATCTAGAGTTCTTAATTTGACCTAGAATATATCCAAAACCATATAATGGACCTAGACTTTCTTAAATCACATCATAGCCAAACATATTCTTCAAGTGCAATTTGATCTAATTTCGTGACAAAGTCATGTTTCAATTTTTGCCATCTTTGTTTGACAATTTTTCTTGATTTTCCTAATTAAGTCACTTGACTTTATCCTTTCTATCCTGAATCCTGCAAAAAATAATTTGTCATATTATTTACTAGCCTAATCCTTGAGCCATGCACAAGATTACTCTTAGTACCCTACCTAATTCACATCATAATCGGAGTTTTATAGAAAGATTATCATGGCTATAAAAATCATAGGCCAAATTCCTACACTATATCTCATAATTTCAATCAAACTTGTCTCTTTCCCTGATTAGGGCACAGCATGATCATATCTATCACATCACTTTGTGCCTATGATATCATATCCCTAATTTTATGTAGTGTTGCACTTTTGTTCCTTGCACGCTCTCTCTCCTTGGGACCACACTCTCTGAACTTTTGCCGCTAGGCACCCTCTCCACAAGCCACCTCACCCCATTCAATATCTACCTAATTCTCCTTCATCCTCTAGATCTAGCCATCATATATAGGTACCCCATCTTCAAAGTTAACTTGCAATGTGTCTATTTTTTTTAACTCTTCTCGGATCTACTAAATCACAAGTAATATCCAAACCTCGAATCTTGGACCTCCTCGAAAGACAAGCTCTTAGAAAAGAGTTACACAATCTTCACAAGTTTCAATATGCATAGATTAGGATTGATAAAAAGAATTCTCAATAAAAAATGACCTATGATGTAATTTAGCATACTAACATAATTGGCGCTGCCTATTCTATAGTCATTTGATGAATGATTAGAGATCTTTAAAAAAAAAAATTTTTTTTACAACTCTAAGCATTCTTATAAGTTTAGATTAGAACAATAATATAGATTTTGATATGGAAATCTCATTATTGATTTGGGAATCATTTAATTTTCCCAAATATTTAACATTAAATGAATGGTAAGTTATATACACACTAACTCATGGGCATATGCATGGGCATGTTAAGATAAAATGAATATATGATATATTATTTTAAAAACTAATCATTCATAAAAATATGAATAAAAAAATCAAAAATTAAATAAATTAAATATCAAAATTTTGAAATATAAATGAGAGAAGGAAAAGATGTTGAATTTGGGATTGAAAGAGAAGATAAAATCACTAGAGAGGGAGACAGAGATAAAAAGAAAGTCGTAATGTGAGATACCAAGAGATAAAGAATATGTCATGATATGGAGAAAAATTTAAAAGTATAAGAGACATATATCATATTTGTATCAGAAGCAAAATATATTAGATTTGAATATAGAAGAGAAAGGAGTGAGATCGGTGTTGTATCTTCCTTTTTGAAAAGAGAAGATATTATATTTTTTCTTGAAAGAGAAAAGAATGGAGATGAATTATTTATATATTTTATTGTTGAAGAATTTATATGGATAGTTATTATATAGTACACTTCTCTTTGTGAACTAAATAACATTCTCTCAACGGATAAATTTGCCAAACTCAAGAACGCGCTCTATCCTCTTTTAACTATACATAAAGAGAGGTAACTCTCATTAACTTTTTTTTTTGCTTTTAATGAAAGTTATTTGTAAGATGCGAAATTCTTTGTGCACTACCTGTGGCGTAGAAAATCTGATGTGGAGTGCACCGCTTCATCTTATTGAATTATATGGTCACTATTTTTCAACACACATTTAATATCTATTTAATGCCTGCAGTTCTATTTTTTAGTTTGAAATTTTGAATGATATTTTTTAAAAAAATTATGACATCTTATGCTGATATTATGACATCCTGCGTTGAAATTATGACTTTCTACATGGAATTCCATAATTTTTCACGGGATGTCATAAAGAGAGAAAAAAATTTCAATGATGAAAATGTCCTTTCCTCTTTATGACATTTTATGAAAAATTATGATATCCTATTGAGAAGTCATAATTTCAACGCAAGATGCTATAATATCAGTATAGGATGCCATAATTTTTCGAAAAGGAAGGAGCATTTTTATCATTCAAAATTTCAAACGAAAAGTAAAACTGCAAATATTAAATATGTATTGGAAAGTGGTACCTCCATATCAAATTTTTTATGCCGAGGGCGGTGCAAAAATTTTTTTTTTTGTAAGATTTTTATGTCCCCAACTTGTTGGATCGGCCCAACTCAACATTCTAAATGGGCCGAGGCAAGGAATTGGGCATTCTATGAGGATCCTTTTCGCTGGGTCGGGCTGGTTGCCATTTCGCGTTATAAGGAGACCAAGGACCCCGCCTTCCCACTGCGTTGCGGTAGAGCGCGCGAGGGTTTCGGAGCACAGCGGAGGAGAAGAGCAATGGCGGAGGTCGAGAAATCCAAGAATCTGGAAGAGGTACTCAAGCCCTTCTACCAGAGGGCTTCGGAGGCCGAGGTATGCACCCAGCTCCGCTCCCCCCTTCTCTCTCCTAGATTGTCGACCTTGGTTTGGTTTGGATTGAGGGCATCTAGAGTTATTATTTTACTGAGTTCAAGAGATCTATTGGCATCGATCTCATTCGTGGTAAAATGCCATGATACGGTGTTGGATGTGTTAAAGATTGGACCTTGCTCGAAGTTTTTGTTTGAGTTTGGTCGAATTTTACCAAAAGTTATTGCCTTTGAAATCTGTAAGTAGAGAACGCCAATAAAGTTTGAAGACAAGGGAAAGTTGATTGTAGATCAATCACATTGAAGCTTTATTATGAACATAGTTTATTCACACCATTTCATGAAAATAGTGTAATAGTAGCAGTGGGGATTGTTTTTAGATGTTTAAAGATCCTGTTACGAACATAGTTTATTTACGCATAGCTTTATTATGTGGATCATGATGCTGGGTATGGCAATTGGTGCGAAATCGAGAATAGGCAGGCATATATTATTATTATTATTATTTGAAGGGTGAGGAGGGTCAAAGACCCGGCCCTTGATTTCGTTAGTGTATGAAATCAGGAAGGAAAGGGCATATATTATGAGTAGCAAAACTGACAAGTGAATCTTTGGTAGAACTATGAAGGATAGAACATCAGAGGCAGGTTATTACTAGTACAATGCGAAGCTTGCTAGATATATCTCTGGATAGTTTTTGAGATGAGTATTGGGTACATCGGAAGAAATATTTGAACCCCGGACTGTGAAGTATAATAGAGAACATACTAGTAGCCCCAAATGAATATAAGCTGGGGAGAGAGAAAAATGTTGGTTATGGTAAAGCCATGTGGAGTGTAAGCTAAAGATGACCTACTTTAAGGAATTACATAGGCTAGATGTAGGGCTGAAAACAGGTCATAATGTATCCATATTCATAACCTTTTTTTGGGGGGGGGGACACAAAAATGGATATTGATATTGATGGGATGTTAAAAATTCATATCCATATTTATTTAAATATATATAGATACAAATCAGATAATAACAATATGGATATGCATGGTTATAAATCAGATAGTTTAATTTGGTGAACTGCCACTCAAAGATATCACTATCTGGAAGGTAAAATAAGTGAAAGACATGTTAATATTGCTAATTATTCCCTTTAATGTTCATGAAAGCTATATACGACTAAATAGGATTGCAAATAGAACCAGGAATTCAGATATGGATTAGATAGTTGTCTAGTCATATTCATTTTTGATGGATGACGGATACGATATTAGTCGGATGCTCGAATTTGTATTCATAGCTGGATAGATTCAGATATGGAAAGTGGTCTGTATGGGTATTACTTGGTTCACTTCCATCCCTAGCTGGATGGGATTACTGAAGATATTTTGCTGATTCAAGACATCGGTAAAGTGGGCTCCATCATCTGTAGAGTTGAGCCTGCATAGGTGAGATGCAGTTTGTTATCATTAAAAATTAGAGCCTAAAGAAGTAATGAACAAGGACTATCCGCCACTTCCATATCAACTCAATCATGTGCTAAATATTCTTGCAAACATATAATAACTTAGTCTAATTGCAACTGCTTTAAGTATGATTTTATGATTGAGAGAACCCGACATGGTTAGACATATGTATGGCTATACACATCCATAACAATATCGTTTGTGGGAAAATACTGTCCATGTTCTTACATTATAGCCGGTCTAGAAAAAATTGTTTGCATAAATGCATGCAAAATAACAACGTGACAATCTGCTGCAAGAAATATTCTTTATTTTTTATAGAACTTCTACATGTTACTTATCTGCACTTTTAGTCTCTAGCAGCATCCTTACTTTTTGTATTGTATCTGTAGGATCGGTTAGCAAAATTGGAGGCTTTGCTTGCTAAGAAAGGTAGACTGCAGTGTCATTATGCAAGTCCAAGTTTTCTTTAAACGTAAATTGTATTTAGATTCTTGTGTTATTACACCTTAGGTGATTCGGACAATGAAAACAAGGAAATATCATCTATAGTAAAAGACTTCCAATCAAAGCTAGAAACTGCACAAGCGGAGCTCAAGTCTGAGCAAGAAAAGGTTAGATTCTGTCTAGAGTTGCATCTCCACATACAGCATATATTTAAGGAGAATCTTATTGCCTTTTGTTTGCCTGTAGGCTTCAAAGGAGATCCAGAAACTTGCAACAGAGAACATAAAGCTTCAATATCGTATCACTCATCTTGTTCGGGCATTGAAGGAGGCAGATTCTAAGTTGGCAAATTAATAAAGGTCTTATTTTTGTGAGTTTTGGACCACATTTTTTGTGTTCATTATTATTGTCAGTATCAGCACCTTGAATAAAATATCATGATCTCTCGTTACCTTTTAAAAAGGCTTCCGAAAATGATAGTTTTGTAAATTAAAGATTGTGAAGTGATGTAAAGCTGCAGTAATATAGGAGATTGGAAAACTAGATATACATAAACATTCTAGAGCAACTGAGATGTTGATTTAGGACTTCCGGTCATGAACTTGCCATAGATTTTTCCAAGAAGCTTTTCCTAAATGACCGCTCTTAAGTTTTCTGGCAATTTAGGAGCTGTTTGTCCATAAGCTTTGACAGCCAGCAAGTTTCGCTTGAAGTCAAAGTGTTTTATCTGTGTGATTGTTAGCTGTAAATGGTTCTCCTTTAGATAAAAGATCATGAGATTGTTATCTTTTGGAGGCTTAGAAGTTTTATAGTAATGATCAGATGGTAATAAGTTGGAGATCTTTGCCTTTTTCTTTTTGGCTTTGTTTTGAGGATCAATATCCTGTATTCCAGATAATGCAAATTAAACAAGCTCACTCAGACCCAAATAGAGAACCATTATAATAGAATATTTTGCCCCACTGTTACGGGCCTGATTTCTTGCAGCATTGACAGTTTCTCTTATCATTGAAATTTATTTGGAATTCTGATGCTTAACAAACTGAAATTCAATTTCATGCAGTATTCTCAATTTTGCATTGATATACTGCACATATGCTCAAACTTGATCTAGCAATGGTTGAAAAAGGTATAGAAGAGGCTGTCCTTTAGTAGTGCATGCTTTACCATAATGGATATCTTGGATGATCTAGTTTAGCTGGCATCAAGGAGATGCCAGGGATAAAGTTTGCTGTTTCCTCTGATGTCTTAGCAGTACTCATACCCATTACCATGTAATTTTAGTTATAACTGGGTGAAAACTTAGGGACTTATATTTGGTAAGTTTCTGTTCCATATGGGCTTTGCCTTTACCATTTTTCTTGATTGCTTTAATGTGCATTGTAAGACTTCTCTGCTATGTCAAGGAAAATGATATTTTTCCCACAAGTTCCACAAAGAAGGTTGTACAGAGTTTCTCTGTGAACTACCAAGGGCACATCTAGCATTTTGGCATTGAAAACACCCTGGCTCTCCCACGAATCACACAGAAGGCTGGGCATACACACAAAGGCTGGGTAAACCCCAGGGTGCCATTGGAGTGTTTATTTGTAAGTATCTTATTCTTACTCTTATGGTTCTTGCAGGTGGAATTAAAGAGTGAGGTGTTCGAGGAGTGGACCTGCTGTTGTTTGAATTGGATTCCACCTTTTCTGTATTACAAATCGATAGCTCTTATGCTTCATCTTGTTTGAAAGAGCTTTCTGTAGGATCTTATGTTTTGCTTGGTGTAATATTTCATCCTGAATTATGATATTGATATTTATTGAAGGATGGATGTTACAAGTTGTCTACTTTCAAATGTTGTCCCTTTATGTTTTAATTAACTCTGAAAATATGTCACAACCCTTTATGTTTAATTTATCTATAAAGTTCATAAATCCAATGATTTATCAATATATCAAGCTCCAATTTCCACAGTTCAGTAGTTCCATGTGCAATATATATGCCTATATCTGTAGGTTGAAATGCCAATCCCTTTGGTGCTAGATACTAACATGTTTCTGCAAGTACCCGTCTAACAGCTTTGCAATTGTATGTGCATTCATGGTTAACCATGTACCTTAAACAATTGATATATGGAATCTTATGTGGTACCCAAATTTAATCAATCTTACCTCATGCAGGAATTAAATATTCAATCAGTTAAATTGGGATTAAGTGCAGTGAAAAATCTAGTGAATATTGCGGTTGATTGCACATGTAACCATTAATTTCATGAAGTGTATGGAAAGTTGATATCAAAATGACTCACTTGATCAAGTCAATACTCATATGGCCGAAACATGCCAAAGATAGTCAGTTATATGTTATAGGTTTCTTAGAGTTAATAGTAGTTTAATCTCACTCTTTCTACTAGATTTATTTGTCAACAATGGTGCTATTCAATCATATTGCAGCATTCCCTAATAATTTGCTCCAAGAACATCATCTAATTGTTAGATGATTAAAATTCAAATATGGTAGATCACTTGGGGAAAGTGGTATATTCCAGTCCCACTCAAAGCAGATCCTAAACAAGGATATGCTGCAATATTCCATGAACCCACAAAATAATAAGTTCATGTTCGAACCTGAGGTTCAGGGTGTGCCATTACTGGACAAAATCTATTTGCTCAAACTTTCAGTTATTCTTGGACTGACAACTAACAAAATCTTGACTTGAAGCTGGTTTAGTTTTGGTGCAGGTTGGCTTTGGTGCAGGTTGGCTAGAGCAGAGTACATCTGATGTCCTGGCAGCCCTGCAAAACTAACTGTATGAAGTATATTCTTTCTTTAAAATGAAAACTGATATAATATATCAGATCTAAACTTTTCCTTCAAATCAGATGAAATTCACACAAACACAAACTTTATACGCCCCAGAATAAAATTTTCCACTGCAACTTGATCTTTACACAGATAAACTGATAAATCTTGCAAAAGTATACCTGTTATTTGATTAGACTTAACACCAAGGCTAAAACGAGCATCTAATCAAATAACCCTAGAAACCACATACAATCATACAATCTTTTCTCCAAAATAATTATTTTTTTTTCGACAACGGCAAGAGTTATTGCTCTTTCTATCTTACGCACTGACATTACTGTAGAGTTACATAACGAAAGAGATTTATTGCAAACAGAAACAACTAATGGTATTCAAATTTCCAAATACCAAGGAACAATTACAAGAATTCTGTGATATCATTTGTTGTCTGGTGATATCATAATTATGTTGGTGGTGGTAACCATACACGCTATTTGAGACTTACCTCTTCCATGCTCTAATCTTTCAGCAATTCATGCAAAAGATTTTACTTAATAATTTTTAGACAGGTCCAAACCACAAACCTGATTTGGTCTCAAGCCGGACCTAAATATTTTGAATTGAGTCCATGTCATCCATCCAACTTGTACGATCTGCTGGGTCTAGAATAATTTTCACAAACTCGACTCAGTCCGTTATTGGGTTAGTTCCATATCTAATATCAAGAGCTAAACATGAAACAAGGTCTGGTTGAGGTCAACCATGTCTATGTCGGGCCAACTATATGCAGCCCTAATATCTCTTCTCTAAGGCATAACATCAACAAGAGCGGCGGTGATCACAACCCAAAACTTAAACCGTTCTCCCAAACTACCGTCTCCCACGTCCTTCTCTTAGCAAATCGGTCAAACACTTGGGGAGTGTTGACGCAGAGGGACGGTCGGTCCAAGGTAGAGCAGAGAGCTAGGGAAGCGAAAATGCTCGCCGCGAGGGCGACTACTCCGCACCACCAACGCCCATGCTACCCCCCAAGCCCCTCCAGATCCCTAACCTGAACCCTAATCCTGGCCTCAGGCTTCGATCCGCCAGGGTCCCCCGCCTCCTTGCTTCCCTCAAATCCACCCCGCTCAGCAGCAGCACCGAAGCGGCGGCGCCTCTCCAGACACCGGCCCAGACGCGCGTGGACATCCTCTCGGAGTCGCTCCCGTTCATCCAGCGGTTCCGCGGGAAGACGATCGTGGTCAAGTATGGTGGCGCCGCCATGAAGTCCCCGGCCCTCCAGTCCTCCGTCATCAACGACCTCGTCCTGCTTTCCTGCGTCGGCCTCCGCCCGTGCTCGTCCACGGCGGCGGCCCGGAGATCAACTCGTGGCTCCTCCGGCTGGGCCACCAGCCCCAGTTCCACAACGGCCTCCGCGTCACGGACGCCCTCACCATGGAGGTGGTCGAGATGGTCCTCGTCGGCAAGGTGAACAAGTCCCTCGTGTCCCTCATCAACGTCGCCGGCGCCACCGCCGTGGGCCTCTGCGGCAAGGACGCCCGGCTCCTCACCGCCCGCCCGCCCCGACGCAGCAGCCCTGGGCTTCGTGGGCGAGGTGGCCCGCGTGGACCCCACCATCCTCCGGCCCATCCTTGCGGACGGGCACATCCCCGTGATCGCCTCGGTGGCGGCGGACGAGGCGGGCAGGGCTACAACGTGAACGCGGACACGGCGGCGGGGAGATCGCGGCCGCCGTGGGGCGGAGAAGCTGATCCTGCTGACGGACGTGGCGGGGATCCTGGAGGACCGGAACGACCCGGGGAGCCTGGTGAAGGAGATCGACATCAGCGGGGTGAGGAGGATGGTGGAGAAGGGGAAGGTCGCTGGCGGGATGATACCTAAGGTCCACTGCTGCGTTAGGTCGCTCGCCCAGGGGGTCCGCACGGCCAGCATCATCGACGGCCGCGTCCCCCACTCCCTCCTCCTCGAGATTCTCACCGACGAGGGCGCCGGGACCATGATCAAGGGTTGATTCCTCCCCCCCCCTCCTCAAAATTACTGCTGGCTGTAATTTTGTTGTTCCTTCTACCTTGTTAGTTTTCATGCTGACGATTTTTATTTAGCTCATGAATGAATGTGTTGTGCTGTTTGAATAAGATATCGATTTAGAATAATCATGCACAACCACCATCATACAATCTTTTCTCCAAAATAATTAGTTTTTGTTGACAATGGCAAGAATCACAGAACGAAAGAGATTTATTGCAAACAGAGACAACTAATAATGGTATGCAACTGGGTAATATGAAGTGCATAGATTTCCAAATACCAAGCAACAATTACAAGAATTCTGTGAATGATAAAACAAAGATTAGTCTTTACCACACACACAAGTTCTACATTCATGCAGAATCAAGAACAATGAAATTATAGCTGCTAGAAATGTTCCATATTTTACTGAAAACTACCATTACAACTGATACCTGGCAAAAATAAATGTGCCGAACATGAATGTGTTATGAACTGAATCAGCATCTGGACTGCTAATTTTCAAAAATCGTTGGCATCAAACATGAGAAGTCCAAGTACAATCAGTGGAACCATACTCTGGCCAATGATATTTCTTGAATCTCAAACATGACCCTGTGATGAAGTTCTCCCCCACCAGGTAATCTTTGCATCTATTCATCACTTTGGAGATTCTGTTGCTAATGCCAAAGCACCGAGAATATCCATCATCATGTTGCCCCAAAGCAAGTGGGTATCAGTCAGTGGAGCACCCTATGAGTAGAACAACATGAAAAATGTGTGATTTTTAAAGGCCGGAGCAGCTCAAGAGTCCTCAAAAGCGCAGCAACCAAGCAGTTCCAATGAGGATTGGGGTCTAGCAGTGATGCATGCAGAAACAGAATTGATCATTGGACTTCTGGATGTTAACGTAAAGCCCAGGAACCCATTTTGCTACACTTATAATGGTGAAGTTGTCATCTAATATTATCACATCATCACTCTCTTTTGCTACCTGTGCATAACATACTAGTTGAAAATTTTGTATGGGGTGTGTATCATATGTTTTGGGTGAGGGATCTTTACTTTGTGTCATTGAAGTCATTTCTCCTTGTGTACCAAAAAATCCTGGCATGTATCAACCCAAATCTAGGAAAATATTTGTCTCACTTGTGATCCCCTTGCCACTCCAAAATGCTGACGCTAACCTATATCAATCAGAATCTTGGCATACGACCAACAATGCTTGGAAACCACTCCATTCCTCCCGCTTTATTCAATCTCCATTGACATGGCACTTGATAAATTTTTCAACTCCAGGGATTGCATTAATCCACTCTTGCCATATCAAATGGTGAATGGACATTATTTCCATGATACAATTTTCAAGAGCACCTCTCCGAACGTGTGGTGCCAGGCAAACATGCTGAAATAGCACTTCCAATCTTACAAATTGACATTTGCTGTGGAGATAAAGCAAAGCATAGCCCAAAATTGATGTTCATGGGGGTCAACTGTAGTTTGTATTTCCTGAACCAGGCAACATCAGAATTGGATATGATACACGGAATGGGCCCCGAAACAGACACCAACCATGATTCTTTGATGTTATTCCTTTGTAGTTTTCAGAAGTTTTCATATATTCTCAGAAGAGCTGCATTAAGTTTCAGAAAACCCACCTGATTAATCCCAGACAGTGCAATCAGGGAACCTATTTCCAACTCTGCCTTCTACTGATCAACCAAATATGAATTATGATAATCTCAACCATAGGACAATATGTCTCAAGCAGAAAAATCGACAACTGACAGGCAACAAGTCTTTCTGAACCAATATGAAAGAAGGGGAGAAAAGAAGAAAACGAATAGCATCTATGCATATTTCATAAGCCATGGATCAACATGTCATGATCCATGAAAAACAGGTTCAAACATCTAAAGGTGTCATAATCCACAGCTCATATGCTGAAAGACTAGCACATCATAATCCACCAACAAAAATCATGTCTGAAATAGGTAACAAATTACAAACCAAGACCAAAGGCTAAACAAATACAACCACAAATTCACCATCGTTTAATATATGGTACCCAATCCTGTTTTATCGTTTCGCATCTCCAAAATAGCCCCATCCATAGCTTGTTATCATGAAACTTCCCAACTGCCTTAGCATAGGCTGCTCCATCTATGCCTTAAGTGCATTTAGCACTGCATGCTCTCTCTCACAACAAACTAGAGAGCTGGCGGTTACACAGACTTGAACCCAATGATGGGAAGAATTCATCATTCCCCTCCAGCTTGGACCTACCCTTGTATTGTTTGTTGAAGGCATTCAAAGTATTGATTAAGTGACCATCAATATATGCTCAACGAAAGAAGTATCCACATTCAGCTCTTCACCATTTCTGGAGGACTTCCCGAAGGATGCTTGAAGGAGCCAGTTACTGTGCCCCCGTAAATCAGACAATTTATTAAATAGCAGACGCCCTTTCTTATGAAACCTTTTTGCAAACTTCTGCACTGGCATGTAAGTCAGCAATGTAAACTTATTAAAATAAATGCTTTAAAAAGTTATTTAAAAAAAACAAAACAATCCACAAGATACAAGATTTTACCTTGTATAAGCACTGCCAGACCTCATCAGTTGCAGTAACAATGCTTGTCCTTGAGTTCCAACTAATTCCCTTCTCCTTTATCAAAGTGGCAAATTCCTTCTGTCAAGCCCTTAATTGGTTGAACTTATTTCTTAATTGTGTGTTATCACAGTTCTTCCTGGTTTGTGCATTAAGTGCTTCGCAGATACGATGCCAAGTAGGCTTCATTTGGGTCTGTTCCCTTTGATAACCTCTTCATCCACGAGTAGAATAATTTTTTTCATCATCATTTGTCCATATTGCGGCACGAATGCCACCCATGTCAACCATACAATTCTCATTTTCATATTCATTCACATCTGCAGCATCCGCCAACTAATGAAGGGGAAAAAATGTAAAAATAGCTGCAAAGTGCACAAGAAACAAATGACACATGTCAAATACAGCATCAAAATTCATTAAAAAGACAATAGTAACCTAGGCAGAAATTGATCAGAATTTATAATGCAAAGGAACATTATATAATAGAACAAACTGCCTTAACAAGGCAAAATATCAAATGAAAACTAATCATGAAAATATACCAAAATGTTTGGGAAACCAGCTGTGATAGAAGCCACATATATAACATCATCCCATAACATTATTGCAAATAGTACCATACCAAGAAATAGGCTTATTAGGTCACTTATAGCAAGAAAATAGTATTGTTGATGAACCATAAGATGCAAACACGTTATAAAGTTCATATTTGGAGGGCATGACTCCAAGGTTGGACATCATAAAGTCAGAGCGTACAAGAGTACACAATGTAAAGTTTGATATCAAGATTGACAGGCAAACATCTATTGAAAATTATGAAGTTAATGTGTTGAGCAGCAAAAAAATATGCTAAATTTTTTGTAGTGGTCTATAATTTCATAGATAGTAAAATCTCACTTAAGTAATAAGGCACGCAATACACAACACTCCACTGTTCTCAGCAACCTCAGGAGCCCACCTAAAACAATTCCACCCACCATTTGTCCAAAATAAGGGAGTACAAAATTCATCTGCATAAAGCACCAAAGGAAAGGAACCAAGCAAGCTATGAACCACATCAAACTCATAAATACAACAGAGTCTGTTACATCATCCTGTATCTGAAAGTAGAAGAATAACACTGATCTCACATGAATTTACTCTTTTGTCATACTTATAATGTATAATTTACTAATAAGTAAAAAACATAATCAGTATATAGATGCATGAAATATCTTAGTCCTTGAAAGTTTGTTGGATCATCTCCACCAATGAAATGCAAGAACTGCCAGATGTGCTAGTTGATGATGCTCCGAAAGTAAGCATCAAACTTCCAAAAGTTGGTTCTGGCTAAGTACCAGAATTTGATGGGAAGGCTGCCTAGAGACAAGATTTAGTGTCCCACCAAATATTGCACTCTCTACAAAGCAAAAGGATCAGGACTGTAAAAAGTTTCTGAACAAAATATTTCTGCTAGAACCACTTGGTTTACTCAAACACGGACTAGGAACTGAAAAGGCTACCATTGACTAACCAAAGTTGCAATGCATAAAATGAAATGGAAACCTGGATCATGAAAATGAGGAAAAACTTATGAACAGACCATCGAAAAAAAAGGAGGAGATGAATCTTTCTTTCTTATGTCCAATAGATTGTTCCAATAGCTGTTTAGAACAGATTACTAGTTATTAGCATCTTCACTGCCACAGTTCATAGACAGAAACTTCGTATAGCATTCTAATTACATGCACGCAAGAAAAATCACTCAAATACGTGTAATCTCTGGGAACATGTGTAAAATGCTATAATCATTCAGTGAATGAAATATCAGACTAAAGAAAATGCTAGATATTGTTGGATTCTGAGGATCAAATTTGTGATGGTGTTGCTTTAGATGCCATTATCACAGTGATTGTCCCAAGTCACTTATCCATCCATTCATACTTGGGCAGAACGATACATGGATGATTTAGGTCATGAATAAATATATTACGGAATGTATTAAGTGTACAGGAATCAAATCACCAGACACCAAATGAATGATTCACACTTCTTCAAGCAGTTACTTTTAGGAGTGAAGAATAAATGAACCACACTGAAAAAAGAGATTTAGTTCTGTTAAGCAGACAGACCAAGAATATCCCAGAAATAAGTGAGAAAGATGATACAGAGTAACTAATAAGTCATCCCACATTCTAGGATTTTTCCTCAATGAGCAACCGATGGATTAGAACCCATTAGACCGAATAATTCGGAGGCTTGTATAGGCCGAAACTAAATGACTTCATTGTAGATGGTATAAGAAGAAACAAGTATTCATATGAGGATAAGAACATGTCCGGATCTAAGTATTTCTGACAAGGATTCCTAAGAAGATCAAGGAGTTGTAACCAAAGTTAATCTGTGGGAATTTTTTATTCCTCAACTTCTGCTTCCTTCTCTTGTAATCCTTTGGATCAAATCAGTGGATTTAGAGAATTACAATAGATAATGGAATTTTTGAAAATTATTCTTTTATTTGGCCTTCCTTACAGTCTCCTCTATCAAAGAATCCATATCTAGAGGCCTCCAACTTAAAGAAAAAAGTAAATTTTTTATATCAATACCCGCCACTATTTCAAACCTTAGAAACCCACCATCTTCTTCATCTCTTCAAAATGAGTCCAAAGCAAAAAAGGGAATTGTAGTCGTTAAATGATGTTTAAAAAAATTAATACTGTAACTCCTGCACTATTAAATTTAATACTGTAAATTTGTTTGCTTTCCTTTGTCATCCATTTTACATATCTAGCCATCTAAACTCTACCAGTAAGTGTACGCATCGACTCATTTCACATCAATTCACAAAGACGCCAAATCCAAATACAGTTACCATTATATCAAACTGAAGAACAGATATTATAATTATAAGAAAAGTATGACACATCATAACCAATTCGAAACAAATCAATCTGGTTCATCCTGGTTGCCATGCATATGAATAGAATAGAAATTCGAACGTATAAGAAAAAGCAAGCTAATGAAAGGATCAGAAGTTGATATCAAAACTTACCCAAACGAGCCCTAAGAGAACTCCTGGAAATCGCTGAGGGTTTTGCAAAAGAGGAGAGAAACCACCC
>KE506316.1:105769-125528 GCA_000441515.1 Elaeis oleifera
AGGGAAAAAAAATTTGGACCATTTCTCGATTTGTGCGTGTCATCCTTGCGCAGGGGCCATGCTAATCTTCTCTGTATCGTTCCAATTTTATCGGATGTCTCCGAAGAGACGTCCCATCACGTTGACAGCATATAGAAGTAGATGGATAACTTGCATCCTGCGTTCGATATGGGACTAAATTTAATGTCGCTGACAAAAGGCACGTGACCACGTGAGTTAGTTAGAAAATCATTGTACTAGACGTGAATTTTGGAAAGAACCGTCGCACGAGTTTTTGTTAATTTCCTGTGTTTTTTTTTTTTGGTAGGAGTTTATTTCACGTGTTGAACGAAAGCTGGTGGCATCAATAAACAAAGAAGAATAGAATATCAAAATGAAATTAACTTATGGGCAGGGAAATAGAAAAAAGATCACAATCCCTGGCTAAGACTCTTGGAACTATTTGCTAATCAGTCAGCTTGAATTAATTACTCTTATTTCATAGTATCACAGTGACTACATTCTATTTGTTGCAATATCTAGTTGTGAATACCGCAAAAATATGACATTTGCCTTAACAATAACTTCTTAATGGGAGGTCAATTTTAGTTAATTCATGTTTTTGTGAAATTGGATAATGAGGTTGATTTGCTAAAGATCATGCTTCGAATTGCACTACCTTTAAGACAAGTTCAGTTGTATTTCTATCGGGCTTAATTCATTGTTAGAATGTATATTCAAACCAATCTTTCTAGTTATATGGGTTGGATTATCGGACTTTGGTAGACTCCTCCAACCCACCCTCTATGATCCTATTGCAAAACGAGAGAAAAAGTTTTTTTTTAAAAATTTTAAAAAATAAAATATATATGAGGTGAAATAGAAAGATGAGTACATCAAATATTAGATCTCACCATCTATAATTTTTATTTGAGCTTAGAAGATGTTGCTTGGGCATCCAGGAGACAAACCATGTACTACCTGAAACAGAAAGATCATTATCCTAAATATCATAGTTCATCATCAACTAATCCTATTTTATCTTAGAAAATTGATTATACTCATGCTATGAACAATATAACTAAATCAAAAACCTTATCACGGTGAAATTAATTGGCTACTCTGTCCGATTTTAGTACTCTTTGTTCAGTGAATTCTATTTGATCATAGATTGGTTATACTCATGTTATGAATAACATAACTAAATCAAAAACCCTATCATCATGAAATTAGTTTGGTTTAAGCACAACTCTAAGACTCTCTTCCACTTTAATTTCCATGCTTTTAGCAGCAAGCAACTTAGTACCTTCTCCACCAACAACAAAAAATTTCCACAATCCTCCGTCCATGACTTCAAAAGCAAAGTAAATTGCCGTACTTTTTTTTTTGGGTTCATTTTTAGTGGAAAATAATGCATTTGAAATACAACACAAGCTGGGAAAGCGGTTTCACCATCAATCATTTCCCAATTTTCCCAAGTTCTTTACTACCCCATCTTTTGGGACACCACCAATGCTAAAAAATATGAGATTTAAATATATGCCAAGAGCTTCAAGACTCTGAAATAATATAAAGGCATTGAGACATATCTCCATGTGCGCGTGCAAAAATAACTAGTCATAGAGTATAATTATTATCTCGCCAATAATATTTGCCTGATGGAAGATTTTATTTCGAGCCTAATGCTCTTATCAAATACCATCTAAATTGCTGGTAGATAGCTGGAGCAAGCTATAATTGATTTGTCCTTTGAGACATGATCCAACTCAAATACATATTCTTAGAATTTATTCGAATGTCTGGACTTAAAATTATATAAAGAAGTATTTGGTTAGGAGGAGCGGAGGTCTGGAATCGAAATCGGAATGGTGAATTTATTTCAATCGTTTAGTTGGGAAGAATTTCATTTTGATTTTGATTCTAGAGTGGTATGGGAATAGCTCCATCTATATAGAACTTAATTTCTATTTTCTTTATGGATTCAAATTTTATTCAATTCCGATTCCGACAATGAACCAAGCATTTCGAAGAATTTAGCCATTCCGATTTTGATCGCGAATCAAGCACCTCCTAAGATTCATGAGTTAGACCAATAAAATTGATTAAATTAGATTGAATTAGGGGGTGTTTGGTTCGCAACTAGAATCAGAATGGAAATGAAAATTGAAATCGAAATGGTCAAATCCCTCAAAGTATTTGGTTCATGATCGGAATTGGAATTGAAATTGAAATGAAAATTTGAATTCAGGAGGTGTTTGGTTGGGAGGGCTGGGGGTCTGGAATTGGAATGAATGACTCTCATTTCAACCGTTTGGTTGGGAGGAGCTCCATTCCGATTTCGATTCCGAAGTGGAATGGGAATGGATCAATCTATATAGAACTCAATCCCCACTCTCTTCTATGGATTCAATTTTTCATTCCAATTCCAATTCCAGTCACAAATCAAACGTTTCGGGAGATTTGATCATTTCGATTTCAATTCTAATTCTAAGCCATTTCGATTTTTATTCCCATTCTGATTCTAGTTACGAACCAAACTCTTCCTTATAGAGGAGAGTAGGGATTGAGTTCTATATAGATTAAGTCATTCTCATTCCATTTCGAAATTTAAATTGGAATGTGATTTCTTCCGACCAAATGATTAGAATGGGAGTCATCCATTCTGATTTCTATTTCAGATCTCTATTCTTCTCAACTAAATATTTTCTAGATTGAATTAGATCTATATTTATAAGAATCTAGAGAAGTAACGAATGGATCGGCTCAAATATCATAGAGAGAAAAAAATTGTGGGATTCGAGTCGCCCATTCTAATGAATTTTTTTGGCAGTTCTACAAGCCGGTTGTGTCATGGCATTTTGGGCCCCGAAACAGACTTAATTTCCCTGGCTGTGGGTGGGGGTTTCGGATCCATCGGACGGCCCTGATCGAGTTAAAGATTTCGGGAGGAACACCGGGCGGAGGCTGAGGCCCATAAAACCCTAGCTCTCTTCCTCTCCCTCCTCAAAACCCTACCTTTCCCGATCGCTTGTCCACTTCTCCTCCCTCGCGCCTCCAAAACCCCAGATGAAAACCAGAGGCGAGGGAGAGAATAAACCCTAGGATCGCAATCTTCTCCTCGTCGAAGGCTCGCTCGGTCGGGCGATGGCGCTCTACCTCCTCTTCGAATCCGCCTCCGGCTACTCCCTCTTCCACGCCTACGGCCTCGACGAGATCGGCCAGAACACCGAGGCCGTGCGGAACTCGGTCCTCGACCTCACGCGCTTTGGCAAGGTGGTCAAGCTCGTTGCTTTCCACCCCTTCTCCTCCGCCCTCGATGCCCTCAACCAATGCAACGCCATCTCCGAAGGTGAACCCCAATCAAACCTTTTCCTGATCTGTTGCCCATTTGGAGTTCGAAGTCATGAATTTATTCGATTTTGTTGCGGTCTTTAGGGCTCATGACCGATGAGTTGAGAAACTTCTTGGAAATCAACCTCCGAAACCAAAGATGGGAAGAAGGCCAAGTTCAGCCTCGGCGTTGCAGAGCCCAAGGTTGGGTCTCAGATATTCGAAGTGACCAATATTCCTTGCCAGAGTAATGAGTTTGTTCTCGAGCTCCTTCGTGGTGTAAGGTTGCACTTTGACAGGTTCATTAAAGACTTAAAGGTTGGATTTTGTTACCTGATTGAGTAGTTTATGTCTCTGCTATAAGTTATACTGGATTTTCACTTAAAGATCATGTTGTTCTGTTTATTTTGTCTTTGTGGTTATAGCCATCGGACTTGGAGAAGGCTCAGCTGGGTTTGGGGCATAGTTACAGCCGAGCGAAGGTCAAGTTCAATGTTAATAGGGTGGATAATATGGTTATTCAAGCCATCTTTCTCCTTGATACCCTGGACAAGGATATTAACACCTTCTCCATGAGAGTCAGGTTTGTATTCCAGAATAATCTTAGTCTGTCTTGGAGCATTTGATCAATGGCGCAACTGGTGATATACTAAATTCTGTATATATCTTTCCCATGAGCTTATATATATATTTTTTCATTGTGTTTATGTCATAACTTGTCCTTCAAGCTTCCAAGTAAATAGCCTAGATCAGTTGAGCAAGTTACATGCCACATGCATAAGTTTGCCTGCTGATGCCGATAAATCAATAAACAAAAATGATACAGGCTTTATCAATCTTAATAGTGACCTAACAAAATATCTACTGGCAAGTGGACTGTATTGTTAAAAAACTATTGATCAAATGTCAGTTGGCTCTTTATGTAATGCTTCATATTTTATTGTTAGGACTGATTTGACATGAGGTAGAATGATATCAAATGATGCCAACTAATACACAGTTGACGCCAGGTGCTAACCCAAACCTATTATACACAGAGCTTGTGCAAAGCCTGGCTAACCATGTGTCCTGGCCATTGTCTGCTCTACTTGTGCATGGCAAGTTATTTTTTCCCATATTATATGATTTTGGATATAAATAGCTACATCTCGTAGAATAGTTGATGATTATGTTGCACTTTCTACTGATTGTTAGCACAATATTGATGCATGACATGCCTTACATGTAAAAGATAAGGTTCTAATTATTGCCATCTGTAAATGACACTGTTTTGTTCATGGTCAATTTTGGTGGAAGCTGTCCTGTATTCTAGATATATAAATTTTATCTAGTGAATTGCTTAAGACCTTGAAATATCACAAATAGATCAGCTTTTGTTATTATTATTTTTAAAGAAGAACAGTATAAATGATTTAGACATGTTTAGGCCTTATAATCAGCTTTCATTATAAATGTCATGTCTGTTTCATGATATGTAATTACTTATTATGTATCTTATGCTTGAGTGCAACATGAGATTATGGAATAGGAAAAGCTAGTTTCACCCTTTTCTGCTAGAAGGGAACCTAAGTTGCCAAGTGGCTAAATGTATTTGTGTTGGTGTCTTTTTAGTAGTTTTTACAAGTTTCCAAGGAAAAAGATACCTGGAATTGTGTGATGGGGGCCTGGATTTGCATACAGTCATGAAAATTGCCTCTAAACAAATAGTTTGCCTGGTTATGCAGAGAATGGTACTCTTGGCATTTCCCAGAGCTGGTAAAGATCATCAGTGACAATTATTGTATGCCAAAATTGCAAAGTTTGTGGAGAACAAATCAGAATTGTCTGAAATTCATATTCCTGCCTTAGCAGACGTAGTAGGTGATGAGGACAAAGCAAAGAATTGTAGAAGCAGCTAAAGCATCCATGGGTAACACAAATAAGATCATTATCCTTTTGTAATTTTCAAAATGTTATCCTTCATTTATACTTCTTCTTGCCTCTTCAGGACAGGATCTGTCTCCAATTGATTTGATTAATGTTCAGCAGTTTGCGCAGAGAGTAATGGATCTCTCTGAGTATAGGAAGAAGCTCTATGAGTATCTTGTCACAAAAATGAATGATATAGCACCAAATCTCACATCTCTGATAGGTGAAGTTGTGGGTGCCCGTTTGATATCTCATGCTGGGAGTCTTTCAAATCTTGCAAAATGCCCTTCGTCTACTCTTCAGATACTTGGTGCTGAGAAGGCACTTTTCAGGTTTGAATCTCACCCTACCATAGCTTCCTATCCAATCATACAAGGTCAGAATCAACCTTGGCCATCAAAAAAATGGCACCGTTTATGCTAGAATAGGATGTGCTTGATATGTGAGTCATCTTTATGAACGTAAATGTTGGACATCCTTCAAACTGTGGAGGCTTCCCTTCAAGGAGCTCTTGCATATAAAATACTAGGTTAATATTGCATAGGTCTTTTTCAATATTTTGCACTTACCAAATATATTAATTGACATGATACTGTGCATTGAAGTTTAAAATATTTACTTGCAGTGCTAGCCAGTTCACTGAACACCAATTATGTGATACTTGTATTGTTTGCATTACTATTTTTCTTCTTGATGTCTATAGAGCATTGAAAACCCGAGGAAACACTCCAAAGTATGGTCTCATCTTCCACTCTTCATTTATTGGCCGGGCATCTGCTCGAAACAAAGGCCGGTTAGCTCGTTACCTTGCAAATAAGTGTTCCATTGCATCCCGTATCGATTGTTTCTCTGGTTAGTCTTTATTTGTGGAGGATGTATCTCTTTTCTGAACTATATGTCATTTTTGTAGATCTTTTGTTTGTTCATTGATCTGTACAATATTGCATGCAGAGATGAATACATCTATTTTTGGGGCAAAGCTGCGTGAACAGGTTGAAGAGAGATTGGACTTCTATGACAAGGGTGTTGCGCCTCGCAAGAATGTTGATGTGATGAAAGCAGCTATTGAGAGCATCGGCTCACAAGATGCTGATGGTATGGGCCCTTCATTGAACCAATATCTGAATCTTCACATATGAATGCTCCATCACTAGCAGAGAAACTTTTTGACAGTTCGGAAGTTCTCATTTCTTTCAGTGTGCAAGTCCATAAACTGCATTCTCATTTGATGAATAATCATCTGTTCTTGATTGGAGAGTTGGTTTTTTATGCTTCCGATACTAATTTCCTCTGTTCTGAAGCTTATTTGGATTCTAGAATCAGATTTTGGTTACTCTGCTATAGCATTGAATCCTAGATTTATGCAAGTTCTTAGTATATCTAGGCCTCTTTTGGTTCTCAATTTTGCTATTATCTGATGAATAATCATCTATTCTTGATTGGAGAGTTGGTTTCTTGATTTTCCAATCCAAATTTTGTCTGTTCATAAGCTTATTTGGATTCTAGAAGCAGATTTTTGTTACTCTACAATAGCATCGAATCCTACATTTATACAAGTTCTCGATGCATCTTAACCTTTTGGTTCTCTGTTTTGCTGTTAAATGCAGCTGCTGCTTGTTTATTACCTTTGTCAAATCTGATTTTTCACTAAAGCTGCTCTTATTTCAACATGTCAAGTAGTACTTTGCAAACTGGGCCATATATATACTGACAAAAAATTGTATTCAGATGGACAGAAGGATGAAGCTTCTGTGAAGAAAAGCAAGAAAAGAAATCTAAAGGTGAGGCTGTGAATGGTGAGCCCATGGATGAGGATAAGCCAACTGAAGTTGCTGCTGATGGGGATGCTTCTGCGGAGCCTGGAACTGAAAAGAAAAGAAGAAAAAGAAACATAAGCTGGCACAGGAGCAACAGGAAGACGGAATGGCTACTGAAGCAGTGAATGGGGCGAATGCTCACGATATAGAAGAAATGGGACTGCCAAGAAGAAGAAGAAGAAGGATCGAGAAGAATTAGATGGTGATGTCCATATGGAAACTGAAAAGAAGAAGAAAAAGAAGAAAAAGGCAAAAACTGAAGATGATGAGTAACTATGGTATGAAACTAGCGTTGGTTTATGTTTTTGATTCATTAGCTAGTGGGTCCCACCGAGGCTCATATTTTGTCTAAGTCAAAGGTTTGCCCCTATAAATTATGTTGAGCTCTTGAACTTGGTGGGTTTGCAATAGAACACTCGTTCAAATGCTAATTTATTTTGTAATTTGTGGTCTACTTGCATAGTTTCCAATCACAAATTCCAGTGATTGGATCTTGCATCTTTGGCGCACCAGAATTATATGCTCGTCTTTGAGTGCATCAGATTTGCCTTGCGCTCATGGTAGGTTTTACGTTCCCACCAGTTTAAGTGGCAAAGTTATGTTTGCTGTCGTAATTGTTCTACCTGTGCAATGCCGATGATGGGTTGCTGAAACAGATCCTGTTATTCTCCATACTCTGTGAATGCTCATCTAAATCCCAGAATTTTTAGTGAAAATCTCCCTGTTCTGGAGAGACATGAAACACTTGACTGGTGGGACCTTCAGCAGTTTCGGTTTCACAAAGTTCATCATATTAGATTTCTTATTTTGTGTGGCCGTGTTAAGAGGCCAGTGAGGCTGGTAGTTTTGATGGGATCGAATGCGGTATGCTTGATATGAAATACTTTTTCTTTGGTAGGTTCTAAATTCTAATGCAGAGCTATGAATGGAAGTCAATGCAGGTTCTAAGATATTTAGATGGCTCCCATTGCCAAATCATAGCAAAGAACAGAATCAGGACCTGGCTTGTAGAGGTCACCATTGCAACAATGTCAATATTTAGAGCTTTGTTGAAAGGAAAGTCACTGAAAAGTCAAAGTCAAAGCTGAAGGGTCACATGGAGAAAAAAACGGAAGAAATAATTCAGGAAGAAAATATTGAGGATGACATTAAAAGGAATTGAGCTGAAAAGAATTGAGAAAGCATTCCATTAAGCTGGTACTCAGAAAATTATAAGGTTCTTTAAACTATATACAAAAGAGGGGTTCCTGTATTTCCAAGTACATTCCAAGTTTGGGTGTCCACAGACTTTTATACCGAACGTCCAGAGAAGATAGGTCCTCATTAATTGGTGGAAGCCATGCAACATTGGGGTGCAGAAAAAAGCTATCATGCTACGAGAGCATAGAAGGAAAAGTCGAAGTTTTCCTCTCTGATCCATTTCAGTCAGACTACCACAACTGAAACCCCTACCTCAGTTCTTCTATTTTTTGGATTCTATGATCTCTAAAAGAAGTAAAAAATGTTACAAAAAGCTTTCTTCTCCGATGTTATCTTGCTTTTCACTTAAAGCTCGGCTGCCTCCAACCTGTTATTGATTTATATGCTTTGGCCTTGTCTTGATGCTCATATTCAACTCTATAGATTGAATAACTATCTGGTTATTCTTTTATAAAAGTTCCATTATTTGTTGTCTGTATTCCAAGAACCTACCAATTTAGAGATGATCATAGAGTTCTGTCCCTTTGCTTGGATTTTATGACTTGAAACCACATATTTTTTGTTTGCTTCCACGTCGAGATCTTTTTTCCCAAAGATATGGACATATTTGGCATATGTTCCTTGAGCTATGCTCAAGTAGACCTTTGCCCACACAAGCAGTCTCTTGTAATGCTATTGTCCAATTTTTGAAGACATTTTGCTATAAGAACGGTGGTGCCTTGTTTATTCATCCTTCATAAAATTTTACATACTTGAGTTTTGATCGAATTCTTTACTAAATCAAAACAACTGATGACAATTGGCACTTCATATGGCCAAATCAAGTGAAAATGGATGATGGAGAAGTAAATGATTCCAGCCATTTAGTATTGTTGAATTCCGACATATCTAATGACTTTGATGAAATCCTTAGAAACCATACCACATGCAGAACCAAGTGGCAGATTCTGAATAAGAAAGATAAGAGGAGGAAGAAAGTAGAGCCAAGGAGTCTGGAAAGCCAAAGGGGAACAGAGAGGTTGTTAGGAAGCATCAAGAGAAGGTGGCCGATGCAATTCACCCGGAAGATGAAGTGAAGAGATTGCACACATTGAACCAAACCTTCGATGAAGACTGCAGTTGCTAGAAGCACTAGAGGCAGAGATTGTTAGACTGAGGGTGCTCTTGGCCGACTTCGAGGCAAAGACTGATGCAGAACTGGGCATTTTCTCATCTGAGAAGCAATGCAGTGACCCTGGCCTAAAATGTATGCCAACGAACCATGCATCAAGAACAGGGAGAAGATTTGGCATAGAAGATGCCCACCTGCCTTTGGGGATTGCCGAGTAGACCCAAGTGGGGATATTGTCCAGGATTGGTAACTCAAGAAGGCTCTGAATTCAATGGCTGTTTCAGGAACTTGGTCTCCTCTTGTCTCCAAGCCAAGTGAAATGTTTGTCTGAAATCATAAAAGTTTTAAACTCATTATTATAAGAGTCTTATATTTGAGATACGCTATTGTCTTCTTGATTTACTCCTATCCGAATAAATTTATGAGGCTCTCCATAGTAATGACACCTGAAATGTTTTCATATGACCAGGAAAATGAAAGAAATCGTAGAGGCTGTCTGGATTTTCCATTTTCATGTGCCTTAAGACTGACCATCCATGAAGCATTATACGCTTGTTCACTGGAAACCATTTGAAAACCTCACACACCTTGTACCACCTCTATTTGAGGAACAATTTGAAGAATGCAGTTTCTGTTTTCCTTAGAAAATTCTCTCAGAACCTGCTCCACTTCATCCAGCACCCCGAGTTTACAGGACCAGCTCACCAAGACCTGCAATGAAATGGAATACCCTTTAACAACTTTTGGATGCTAACATTTCCGATCCGTTTCGTAGTTCTGAATCCCTGGTTTCCAATTGATATCATAAATCAAATAGATGTCTGAATCAATCATGAATAAGGTCTACTTCATCCCCATCGATACCGGTTTGGACCGGTACCCAAAATCATAGTTTGTGAAAAAAATTGCATTTTTTAAATGCTTCTTCCGGCGCAAGAATTTGTGAAATTGGATCGGCTGAATAAGAAAATTGTCTGAGGTGACACTCGAATTTGAACACGGGATAAAAGGACTTGCAGCCGCCGCTTTACAACTTGGCCAAGCCGCCAAATCTGATCTAAAATGGATAACATTTTTATCCATCAATATTCTATTACTATTTTTATATTGAAGTTTAGATTATTTTCTTCGATTGGGTATAAAGCTTCATGTCAAGACCCTATCGGCTGCGGTGCCATTCTTCGGGCTAGTGAAGTCTCTTTTAACCTACCTGCTTTCCTGGCTCATTTCCTCTCAAAAATACCTTCTGTAATTTCTGGAGACTTGGTAGTCCCTACCCTCTTTCATCTCCTAACACAAATGAGGATGAAAATACACCGATGAGCAATCCAAACTACCTATTAGTTGCCGTAAAAATTTGGATCTCTAAAATCTCATTCAAACATTATTTAAATTCTATTCAACCGAAAGCTTATAATTTCCTGGAAATCTCCCGATCCCATATGAACCAGGTGCATCCAAACAGGCTTTTATTGTTTACATGCATCCAAAACAATGCCACTATTGTTTACATGCAGGGCTTTAATGCCCATCCTGCAGATTCCCAATTGCAGTACAAGTGAAAACCAAGTTCACATTGATTGCTCTGATTATTCTGATCAACATGCTCATTATTCAGAACAAAGAACATCAAGAACAGCTTCCCCATTGTCATATCGACATTTACTCAGAAATTTCATCACGTAAACACTTCATCTCATAGAGTTCTCAAAACTTGTAAAATATAATAAAATATCATGACAGCCGAAACGACCTTTCAAACAAAAGTACCTACGAATCTCCTTGGGGTCAGACAATAAATCTCATAATATTTTTCCAAGCCAAAGCCTAAAAAAGATTCAAAAAACAGTACTACAAGGTTTTACCCTGAGAACATAATTACCTAATAACCGCTTCACCTGGATTAAATGGCTGAGAAACATCTAGATTTTGTTAAAGGCCACAATGTCACAGCTCTGAACATATTCACTGCAGGGCTCCACCGTGAGATGCTCCTCAATAAGGCTGTCAACTGATACGAGGTCATCTACAATGGTCAACATGATCTGCAGCTTCTTAATGCCATAACCCACGGGCACAAGCTTTGCTGCAGTTGATTAATAACAAGTCAGTTTTAGTTTTTTTTTAATTAAAAAAAAGCACCACAATATAGATTGGCAACACATAAGAGGACACACATGCTCCCCATAAGAGGCCAGGCATCTCAATGCTGCGAACAGCCTCCTCCAGCTTCTTCATGTCTGTTTCATCATCCCAAGGCTTGATATCCATAAGGACAGATGACTTTCCAGCTGACAACAAAAATCAAATGAGCATTTTTATTTAACTAGCAACTATGATAACCACGATAGTAAGACCACAATATAATGTGGTTGAATGAAAAAGGTTGAACATTTAACCTGTCTTCCTTAATGACAGACAAGCAAAGAACAAGTTCAGAAGAGCATACATTCTTCTTCTTGGAAGAGGCTTTCACAGCCGCCTCCCGCTCCGCTGCCACCACCTTCTCCTCCTCTGTCTCCTCACCAAAGAGGTCTATATCATCATCATCATCCTCTGTAGCCTTCAGGGAGCACATTAAGCATTCTTAAGTTGAAGATTGAAAGGTGAAGCATTTACAAAAAATGCAAGATAGATTATGCTAGGACTGATAGACTGCAGCCAATCTAAAAGAATATTTCAAAATGGCCAACTTTACACAGTGAAAGACATTTGGTTGTAAGAAGCTGAAACAACCTATGCAAATGAAACTGTAACTCGATGAGCAGATTGTAATATAAGTCATGGAGCCACCCAACTCACCACTCCAGATATTAAGTCCCTTTTTGACCATTACTCCCTCTTGCTATGGCAGATAAAAGTTGTTATAACTGTCATAATTTTAATCCATAATTATCTGAATCTTGACACTTCTTGGCAAATAATGGCTGTTATAACCATTCTAATAGTTAATAATGGTTCTGGTGGGGACTATTATAACAGAACAATAGTGCTTGTTACTGAAACCTCGATGGGAGCAGCACTTTTGACTGATATTAAATCAATATGATGATTCAAATGCACAACTTGGGCCTCTTCATATCAGGAGACAACTATCAAAATACACAATGATAACTTGCCTTTAAAGAATGTAAGAATCATCCTTATCATAAAAATATATGTTCATATGATTCCAACCTCACATTCCACAGATGGAGAATTGTTTTTGCAAAAGAAAAAAAGGAAGAATATCTGAAACGTCATCACCACATCCACACGCCTACTCACAGAAACAACAGAAAGGAAAATGAATGTAAAAGGAGAAAGGATTACCTTTGCCGATTCAGCTGCAGGGGCAGGAGCTAAGGATGCAGCTTGGCTTGTGATTTTGACTCCAACAGCATTACCGGGAAATCTGATTCATAAACAATGAATTGTCATGATACAGGGTAAAATAGAGTGCTGAGAAAAAATTTTTAAAAAAAGAAGAAGAAAGATCGAAAACATCATGCTCAAGAATAATAAGCAATTTGACTGAATTAACACGTAAAAATGTATGTACAATATTTAACCAAAACAATGTAAAAAAATATGTTGATATGCAAGTCTATATTAGTGGGAAAACGCAAAGCATGCTCATCATAATTTTAATCAGGTAAATGCAAAGCTACCATGGAACTCATTTTGGGAGCTAAAGCTGATCTCACACAGAGAACCTGTTTCCTATTTCCAGAATAAAGTTTTACTATTTAAAACTGAGACATGCCAATTACTAAACAATTTCTTAAATAATTACCATACATTTCAAATGAATAATCTGAATTATGCAGGCTATATCATATAACATAATAAATGCATAGACCAGTGTTCAAATATCCCAGGACCTATACTATATGCGAAGACCACCATGATTTCATGCTTCTTGAAATATACCTACTTGCTGTAATACATAACAAATTTCTTGTGCCAAAAGGATATAAATTATAAAGCAATTCACAATTCCATTCTAAGTTTATCTCCACATATGACCTTGCAATCGCTGAGTACACAAAAAAATCATAAAGAAAGAAATAGCAAAATGTAACTTTTACATAAAGGATCACGATTCACGATAATTAATTGACACAACACAAACCTAAATTTCTGTCTAAGGAGCCAATTGCACTCCTGCTCTCCTATTTTTTAGCACCTGGACTTTCTGCAGCATATTTCATAATTTGTTAATTCTCTAACTCCAGGGACTTTGCAGCTCCGTTGTTAGAATCGTACGAGTCACGATTCGACTCATACGATTCGAAACGATTCTAAGCCAGGCCGAGTCGAACCGAAATGAAGAATCGCAAGAGAGGAAGAATAGTACCTGAATCGCGGACTCATCGGCTGAATCGTGCGACTCGCGGGGTCGTCCGATACCGTCGAGTCGGAAAAGATAACTCCCAAATCAATCGTTCGTTGTTTTTGGAAGCGGAAGAGTCAGATTTTGGCAAAAAAAAGTAAGTCCCAAACCTTTGAACTTCTATTTGCGACTGTTTCTCCGTTTTCTCCAACTGCTTCGAGTCTTCGAAGACTACGGCGAGAACAGGAAGAGAGCACGTGGGGAAAAGGAATCCTCAAAGCCTTCGAAGCATCCCTGCGAGTTCGTTGTTCGTCCGATAGGTACCTCGAAGCCTTTTTCTTTTTTTTTAATCTTTCTGTCTCTCTTCCCCAATCTTTTGATCTCTCTGTTTCTCTCCCCCGCTCTGTTTCTCTTCTCTGAAGCCACCATAAAGCCTTTCTTTTTTTTAATAATCCGGCTGAA
Organism: Elaeis oleifera; assembly: GCA_000441515.1. NCBI lineage: Eukaryota > Viridiplantae > Streptophyta > Magnoliopsida > Arecales > Arecaceae > Elaeis > Elaeis oleifera. The sequence goes on from KE506316.1 coordinate 119,892, forward strand.
GCTTTTTCTCGAATCTTCCTACGAAGCCATGTACGAAGCCACCGATGAAGGTTTTTTCCCTTTTTTTTGATCGGACATTTGTTGTGGGCTCACCTGTGGCGTTGCCTATTGTTCCCGTGGGCCATGGCACAGCCACTTAACAAAAAAAAAATACACACACATAGTCGTGGCACGGCCACTTAACCAAAAAAAAATTTAATAGTTCTTACTTTTTAATAGTTCTAACTTTTTTTTGAATATTTTTTACATTTTTTATCATTTTTTATCAAATTCATTACACAAAATAAGATATTATTATATTTTTTTTATCATTTTATAATGTTAATTTGTTCTTATGCTAATATCTATTGTTTATAAAAAAACTGAATTTGTTCTTGAATCTTACGATTCGAGTCGCAATTCGAGTTAAGACATGGGCAATTCACGAGTTGAATCCCGATTTGATAACTATGCTTCGCAGTCCGTTCAAAGAGTTAACGAATGTGCATAGTCCACCACTACCTTATTGATACAGGGATTAAGCAGAACAAATCCCTTAATCCACTTTTTCACACCACATAGCCATTTATTCCATGACAATGGCACATTAACCAGAGTGTAAGGATTTTTTTTTTTTAGAAAAAAAGGAGAAAAAGACGGCCAATTTTTACTTAATCCAGTTTGCTTAGATAGCACTAAAATAGGATTATTCTTTTAATCCAAATATATAGGCTACACTTACTTAAAGAGAAGAGAGGAACCAAGACTAAATGCAAACCATTTATTCATCTTTGTTATCTAGGAAATGGCATCACCGGTACAATACATAGAACACAATTACTTAAACCTATAAAGTCTAAAATTGAATATTGATTTGATAGAATTAATTCAAACCCTTAAACCAAACTTGTGACTAAAGAATTTTTTTAAAGAAAATAACAGGCCATGATAACTTAGTCTAATCAAGTTGGTTGCACCTAAAACTCCAGGATGTGCCTGGCAACCTGAAATTGCATATAACTAGCTAAATGAACTCCCAAATCACAAGTTATGACCCCTGTAAGCTGCAGCTGTAATTAAATCCAAAAATGTGAAATAACAAAATTCAACTTTTAAGCTAAGAACTCATCATTCATCAATACCAAGCCACTATCTAATCCTATACCACACAAACTCTAGCGACTTACAAAGAACCTTAAAGCCTCATGCTGCATGAACATCTACAACATATGAGAATTTCTCCCTTATCATGTCCTCAGAATTTATAGCCAGTCCATCTCTTGCCCAAAATTATATTGGCTGGTAATCCAGCAGTAATTCATAGGGTTGACATCAACCTGGACATTAGTTGTAACATGTATGGAATAAGCTCAGAGGTTGGTGCCAAGATTTAAGAATTCTTCTCTATTCGAATCCTTCCTACTGAAGAGTATTCAACTGGAGTAAGAATATTCCTTTGATGAGCCACGGACCTGATTAGCAGCAGCATGTTATCTTCCCATATAATATATATATTATCAGATTTAGAGTTGCTCTCATCAAATTTAGATCTCCAAATCAAACATCAGACATTCAAAATCTGATAACTAACTCAATTGCTTCACCAGACAATGTTATAAACTATACAAAATACAAGGGTTGTCAAAATCAATTGGGGTATACATGGACACCCATACATCATTGTCACAATCTGGTGCATACATTCAAAGATCATAAATAAAATCCATGAGAAATTTGGATGTACCATAGATTCCATATGGAGACAAGAAAAGTGAATGACCAACTTCCCACTGTCCAGAGCACTGTAATCTTGTTCCATATAGAAACAAGAAAAGTGACTGACCCATTTCACATGGTCCAGAAGTCTCAACATTTTTGGTTAAAACAGACCAAGCTTAGCTAGTGATAGACATCCAGAAGTTCTGGGCCTTAAAAGACATAATAAAGCATATTTTATGTCAATTTTTGATTGCTCAATCACAAGAAGTTGGTATGAGTTTCGATTTCAAATTCAAGTGGGCTGCTTCAATTAACACATGTTTTATCAACCTAAGTAATTACAAATCAGTGAAGTCCTTATGATTTTCTGAAGAGGGAATCAAGACTATTCTTCTTGGTAGAGAAGTGATGCAATGGACCATCACAAAGAACGGCAAGAATTCCATATTACTAGTGGTGAAGAACTTCAATTTTAATTACATGCTACAAATCTTCACCAAAAAAAAAATGTGCATTGATCAGGTAGTTTGATGAGCATGCATATCACCAATAAACAACATCACTGAATTTTATGGAACAGAAATTTATCTCTACTGATTGAGTGGAGTAGTTAGCCTAGCGCCATGAAGGAATGCATGAATCTTATTAGAGAAAAATGTAAAAATAAAATAAAATTGCTGTTCATGAAGAAAGCATGAAAAGACTGTTAGAAACCACTGATGAGCATATTCACTAAATTACAGATTTTTCCTTGGAAGACAGAGGCAAGTCAAAACATATCACAGATGAAAAGACTGTTTTAGAAACCACTGATGAGCATATTCACTAAATTACAGATTTTTCCTTGGAAGACGGAGGCAAGTCAAAACATATCAAAGTTGTACACCTTATACAAGACCGCTAACAATAACATCTCACAAAAGAATGAGCAGAAAAGGAGGGTAACCAGTCGAACCACAATAGAAACACCACTCAAGAACAAACAGTACAATAAAAAAAAAAAATGCTAGACTACACTGCTTCTAAAGAACAATAATCTGACAATTAAACAGCTCTTTTTATCCAATTGCCCTTTCCCTAGTCATAGATAGACTAATCCGACCACACTTTCAAGCCAATTGCCAACATAATGAAGCAATGCTGACACATCACCAAACACTTAAACATTTAATCAGGATATCATCAACATGAGAACATTTATAACAGAATAATAAAGCAGATATCTGTCTTCCTAAAATACTTCAAATTTTAAAAATAATATTTAAAATGCATTAAAGCATGGACTATAACTCATAGCTTCACAGCTAAAAAGCAACAACTTAGAACGAAATCAAAGTCACAAAAGCATCTAACGCACCAACCTTGGAGCAATAATTGAAGATACACTCTCGTACCACCGGCACACATTCGGAAACTCCCCTCCTGGCCTTTTCGATACTGCTGCAAAGACTTTGATATCATCTCTGGTGATCTGATCTCTGAAAAAACCACAAAAACCCGTGAAAATGCAACCTTTGGGCTAAAACACCAAATATACAGCTATCAAGATGCATAAAAGCATGAAAGTAACCAAAAAATTAACAAATCTATCCAAAAGATTCAACGGATCCAGATCGTCAAAAGATCAGATTTTGCAGTGTAAACACCCACAATCGAAAGGCAAAACGGATAAACAGAACGAATCATAGATCCAATTAAATGAAAAGAATTGAAAAAAAAAACGAAGTAAAGGATGAAGAGTGGCAATTCACCCGGAGATGTAGGTCTTCCCGGCAAGAAATTCTTCAAGGGTTTTGAGGCCGGCTTCGGTGTGGAGATCCGAGAAGGAGATCGCCATTGGAGCGGGTGCAGATGGAGCGAGAGGACGGCGGGAGTAAAGCAGAAACTCTAGGACGGTCGCAAAAACCCTCGAACCGGAGAAAAAGGAGCAGGCAAGTAGAAAGATAGAGATTTATATATTGGGAGCCCTTAAAATCGTCTCTCACTGCGACAAGGACTCGGGAATAAATTAACGGAATATTCTAAGGAAATACTCTGGCTTTTAGTTATATGAGGTGCATGAAATGGACGGCTGATAATCATGTGATCTTGGATCATCATTCACCATTTCTAGGCATGTCAAAGTGTCATTGCTAGGCTCTTGGGCACTCTGAAGAGCTTAAAAGAACAAGATTAACTTCAATGTGCTTAGGTGCCTGCCATGACAAGCAAAAAATAATGATGGCAATCAGGTCAATTAAGATATAAGATATATTAAAATTGTTGTGCTCAAATTGATATTTTATTAATAGGTTAAATATTCAAATCTGAATTTGATCATTTTATTAAACACGTAAGCTAACTCAATCTACAATGCATTGAATCAAGTTAGATGGATTAAACAAGTTAATCATTGCCAACTCTAGGCAAAATTCCAAAAGGGTTAGCCTATGTCTTGGTGATTGTATGTGAGAGTTGCTTATATATCGACATTGGTCATTTATTAATATACGGTTGGCACTAGACTTAGCAAGTTTGTCTCAAGTTAGATAATTCATATTTAACTAAGATGGATGAGGACGAGTTCCCGATTATATATAGTCACTTTTCGATAGTTCATATTGCCTTCTCATAAGGAACTTCATCTAAAAAGAACAAAAAGGAGGGGGACAATACACGATGGATAGCTCTATCTCAATTATCCTTATCCACAAATTCTGATGAAGGCAGGATTTGATCCTATGTAATTTGGTATACCTAAGAAAACTTAAAAGGTTTCATAAGTCTTAGCACTTTTTAGTATAAAGAGCAATTTAGTTCTCTCCTCTTAGACTTTATTTAGCCTTATTTGCTAATAGATTTATGATGCAAAGGCTTCTGCAAACTTGTCAAAGATTCATGATTGGCCCAAGTTTTACAGGATGAAGGGGTCATATGCCCAGGTAGCACACGTTTTTTTTTCTATGGAAGACTTTCCATTGGTAAGGGACACAATTTGCCGATTTATTAGCGAAGTTTTCACCTTCCAATTGTGCAATATTTTGCAAAATGGCTCTTCAAAGCCTCTACTAGTTCACATACTTTCATCTTTTTCTATTTTCTTTGAGAAGATGGATAGGCAAATCCATCTAATTTTGATTGGAGAATCTCATTGGACCGCAGGTGGACTTGGATCTCTCTCTCAATTTTGAGGTGGCAACATCTGTGTATTTCCCTGATGCACTCCAAACGAATTGATTCCTCCAACTTCCAGTCTAGCCAAAGGAATCTTATATGCTTATTTATGGATACTAGCTTTCCTAAACTATTAGAACAAACCTGAGATGATCCAGTCCTACATTCTTCGTATAGTTTGTATCCTGATAGATCAAAGATATCCGTGAAAACCATAATAAAATCAGAATGTTCGAGATTTGTAAGATGTCTATATGAACTTTACAGCAAGGAACAACGTTGTCATATTTGGACAAACTAAGTAAATTGAGAAGCCTTCCAGCCTATATTTCACGAGGTTGTGTTTATTGAAAACATTTAGCTTCTCACAGATGAAGTTTGATCTTGGGTTTTGGATGCCAACACAATGCATCACATTCTTCCTCCAGGGATCTGTGCCCCTACATAACAAACAAATAAATATCCATAGATTTCTTGTAGGGCTCGTTTGGTTCATGAAAAAAAAAAAATTCTTAAAAATATTATTTTTAAAATTATTTTTAAAATATAATATCTAAAAATATAATCTTAACATATTTGATTGATCATGAAAATATTATTTATATCAGAATAGTTTATATTTAGTTGAGTATCTATTTTTTTTAAAAACTGTATAAAATACATATTCTACCCTTAATCGATATAAGATCATCCTAATTTTTGCTTCCAACTTTTATAAATATTAATATTATATTAATATTAATATTAATATAATATCAATATTAGATCATAATAATTATTATATTA
>KE506316.1:126583-139542 GCA_000441515.1 Elaeis oleifera
ATAAATATTAAAATAATATTAATATATAATAAATATTATATTATTTATATTAATATAAATATATTATTATTCAGTATTTTATCTTAACCATCTGTTACTATCTTATGAAATTTCTGTCATGAATTTTAAAAAAATATTTAAAAAAAAAACTATTAATTCGCAGGCCATAAAAAATCCCAAAATCTCCCACCATCATAAATTTTTATTCTTATAAAATGTGAAAAATATACTTTCATAAAAAAAAATTATTCTCTCTTTTTTAAAATTTCAACCAAACAAGTGGACTCTCATTCAATTTCTACGAATCACCGTTCCCCCCTCCTATTCATGCGGACCAAACTAATCCATAATGTTATACATGGCTTGCGCTTGGCATAAACCATCTCATATGAAATTTGGATAAAATCTACTTGACAAAAGCAATTAACAGCTTCCACGACTAGAAAAAAACAGAAAAACAAAGGGAAAGATAAAAGGAGACAAATAATTCCTGTGATTTACATGATAATTCCTGCGATGGCTTAGACAATAATGTTACTGAGGTCTTAAGGAGACAAAGTGCTGATAAAATGGCCAAAATAACAGCAGCAGCAAGAATATTATTATATTTTATTTCTTTTTCTTGGCGTGGTGATTGCGGGCAAGAATCATGCGGTAGATCTTAAGACTACCTGTCTTCCAAAAGAGAGAGAGTACCCTTCATTCTTCTCCATTGCTTAGTTTATACATGGACAATGATTATAAAATAAGAAAGTTACAGTAGGCCAACTCAATTGACTCGACTTTTGCATCAGACTTCATGCGCCTAGATGCTTTTAACCATATAGATTCCATCATATCCCTAAAAAGCCATATACATTTACAAGTTATAAGCAACAGCGTCAGTGAAATTCGGGCTAGTGTTATGGATCAAATGGCTGTGGACACATGATATTCTAGTCCATGGGCCTGAAGCTTGCTACCTGCAAGAGAAAGAAGTGCATTCAAAAGAATGAGCATCAGCAAATTAAAGCTTTGAGGTCTTCATTGACTGAAAATCCAAATAGCATGGGTAGCTAAAAACCTATTAAGTGACTTCTGCTATTCAAGTGATATACTGACTGATTTAGGCCATCAGCAATGCATTTCTTTGAAACCATAGAGATTCAAATAATTCACATATTATATATCAAGGCTTTACATACCACTATTTAGCCTCTTAAAACCTTATGCGCTTTTTCTGATCATAACCTTTATTGCAATCCACCAACATTCATTTTTATCAGGGGATGACTAATCAATTAGAGATTATCAAAAGAATAATCATGTCATGATGGTTTAGCTTTAAGTTTGAAAGTTCACTTTAGATAAGAACATCTTGGTTTTTTAGTCTGTTGGAATGTTTGATAAGCACGTTGGCTAGACTATACTTAAAAACCTCTTAACTTTATTGCTGGTGATCAAATTAAGGTTATAAAATCTTTATGCAGCTTCAGAAAATATGGTGAAGAACTCTGTGTTCTTTCATGTAAAATGGGGACACATTAACAACTATGCTCCTAGTTTCTTTAAGGAAGGGAAATTTGCAGAAATGATCTCTGGTCCTAAGACCTGGACCCCTAGATTGTGCACACAACTGACCCGATCTGGATAGGTAATCAAAGAATTGAGGGCTGTTGTAACTGTTTCCTTGTTTGATACTGAAGATGCTTTGGGAAAACTTGGTATTTGATAGGAAGAACACCTTTTCTCTTTCTTTTGAATGAAAGGAAGTTCACTGTTATTCTAAAGTTGATGGAGAACAAATTATAGCATTCTTAATTGTTTGACCATTAAAGACACTTCCCGTTTGATGAATTAATTTAGAATAGGGATCAATTGCAAACAGGATGATGAAGTTGATCCTAATTAAATGGCATACATCATGTTATACAATAAAGATCTGCTTAAACAGCATTTTTGCAAGAATATGAAAACCATAAGTGAACTAAATCTAGTACAGGCTGAAGACCTTCCCAAATTATCTAAAACCTAACAACACCCTTCAGGTGCATTTATGTTGTGTCTCTTTATATTTAGGTAGTAACATATCCATTGTTGCCTTTCAATTAGACATCCCACAAATTGATGGAAAGGATGCTGCACATTTGATACTTCTGACTAATGTTACATGCTAAAATAGAGAAAAGATTCGGCTATTATTGAGCTTATGAAAATAAGGACCAATGTAAAGACTAAGATACCCGTAATTATTTCAGAATTGAAGAGGCTATAGCTTTGGAACCCTGCTTTAGGTAGACGGAAACTTGTCTGTTTGGCAGGTAAGAACTTAGAACCTGCTTCATCTGTGCTGGTCTCAAGGCCGCACTCATAGCACAAGGACTCCAGCTCTGCCTCCTAAATGGTCAAAATACAGGTTATCAACATAACAAAAATTAAAGCAATGCTTGTCCTTCTATTAATCAACAATAGTCTAAGTTAATCACGAGTGGCAGAATAACAGAAATAGTACCTTGATCATTAAGATTTTAGATAGGTGTCTTAAGGGGTAAGGCTGAAGCTTGTAGCTGCTGAAACTAATATAACATAATGCTTGTCCACGAACCTTTAACAAGAGAAGCATGTAAACATTAATACTTATGGATTATAGAAATTCAAAACAAACTATATACTAAAGTGCCATTTGGCAAAATTCTTATTTTTTTTATTTTCAGATACAGAAAATAGAAACTTTATTTCCACTTTTTCTAATTTTTAAGAAATACAAGCATATTTGGCATGGTCAACTATTTTTAAAAATATAAACATCACTATGGTAGTGCAATGGTACTAGCAACATAGGTAGTGGAAGCACTGGTGGTGTTGGTGTCAAGGGTGGCAGTGGTATGGTGGGTGGTGGGGGCACCAGTGATGTGGCGAAGATGATGACAACGGAGGTGGAAGTGTAGTGGACATAATAGTCACAATGGTAGTGACAAGACTGCCAGCTATTTGGTAGAGGTGGCGAAGATGGCAGGGTGATGCAGTGGCAACAGCAATGGTGGGGGGTGCCAACAATATATAGGAGGCAACAATGATGGTAGTGTAGTGAAGCAGCAATAGTGGTGGATGTGGCGGTGGCAGTAGTGGAGGCGAATGTTGCATTGCTGGTGAAGACAATGGTGGTGGTTGCAGTGGTGGTAGAAACATAAATTTCTTATTTTGAAAATGTTGAAAATAATATTTCTTATTTTATTTTTCTGAAAATAATGAAATAACTTTTGAAAATAGGAAAAAATAATAGTATCAATGATATTTTGTCTCCATTTCTATAATTTATTTTTAGAAATAGAAAACAAATAGAAATGGTGCCAAACACCCTAAATACTCCTTCCAGGCAATAATAACCATATTTTAACCAACCGGGCTCATTCCAACTCTCTAGAGCTAGCATCATCAATCCCTTGTTGCCATATTAAGGGTCAAATTTCTGATAAATTCTAGCTTTCTCAAACCTTTCAAGCAAACACCCAACAAGAAAAAGGAAGTAGAGGGAAGGGGAAATAGAGGAGGCATTAGATGCAGAAAGTAAGAACATAAAATTGAAAGGAAATATAGAAGCACGAAGAACTTTGTTTCCTTTCTATAAGTACATGACCCTGTATTTTACCAGATGATATTCCCCAAATAACCCAAAGTGAAGAAAGAAGATAGCCTTCTATCTGGAAATTCATCCGACAACCTTGCATTAGTTTCACAATTAGCCCACAGATCATCATCTTGGAGTGCATGGATAAGCTTAACCTTACCTAGGACACACCCTCAACTTTTGTTGGTTTGCACATGAGACTTCATTGGATAGAGATCAGTGCACTATTATGAACTCTTATTGCAAGCAATCATGTAGCACAAGCATATTTATGACTTACATCACCATTCTCCACTTCTTTTAAAATGAAATGATATTTCCATCAATCAAGCATTGCTCCAGCACAAAATATTGGACAAAGAATGACTTCAAGGTACCTTGACCGAAGCTCAGAGGAAAAGATGCCTAATAACTGGTGTGGAAAGGTATTACTCCAGATACATTTCTTCACAAGATCTTGGATTTTGCCACTACACCTAACAGGAAATTTTCAGAAGATAATATGGCAGCCAGTAACCAATCAATGAATCTCCGAGTCAGCCCAAGTAGGTTATCATGTTTTGACCTTGTGTTGTATAGAAGAAATCAAGCGGTCTCTAATAATGCCTTTGATGTGTAAGTGACCATAAACTGGCAGACCTCATTGACATAATATGTGACACACTGACGTTAGGATGCAAGGATGGAAGATATTCCAAGATGCCAATCAAGATCGAACTTATTTTCTGGTTGGGCAAGTGCTAGTTACCCTAGTTATATTGAGTCTTATCAGGCATCCTATGTGAAAATCCAGATTCTTCTAGTAAATTGATAAATAACTAGATTTAGTTATTCAAGAAAGCAGCAACAAATTAGAGAATGCTCAAGTCAAAAAAGCTAACAAATCTTAAATTAAAGGACTGATGCATCATAACATTTAAATGAAAATTTTGCTTCTCATCATCATGTCATAGATTATAAAACAATAACAACAAAAGAGCTGCATTGCCTGAGAATAAGAATATCCAAAATTTTGCTAGGTTGATAGAAAGAATCAAAGGGCAATCAGGATTGAAACTTTAACCAATTACTGGAGTGCTTGATTTTATGCACAGGATGGTTTCCAACAACGCAATAACCTATGGATTTCTCCATAAAGACTTCTTAAAAATGGTATATAGCAATACACAATATGTCTGTGGTTCCAGGAACTGGATTTAAAGTCTCATCATAGTCCAATCCAAATATATGATTAGTACTCTTTGCTACCATAAGCTTTACAACTCTGTTGATCCACTTCAGAAAGAGACCATAATTACTAGTACCTGCCACTGAGGAAATGAACTAGTCCATTGAAATTTGTCACCGATCTGAAGGCATTTCTAAATCAGCATGGTAGCTTTTTCTAATTTATACTCTCATAATACAGACCACACCACAGTATAGTTATGTTGCACAGGCCAAAAAAGGTCCTCCAAAAGAATTGGCCAGGATGGGGGAAAGTTGGCCCTGTGAAAGCCCAGGCTAGCCTATCAGTTTTTCCTCCTGTTCTTTCTTCTCTGCATTGGATGATGGGTAAACAGCCTTCTCCCCAAAAGTTGTACAGAACAACTCATACAGCAATTACTTATGACAAAATAGAAGGAAAAAATGATGGAGCTAGTTGACCACAGCACATTGTTACTCGAGGTGTAAGAAGTTCTGTGGTATCTGCGTATATTGAAGACTGAGAAATGGAAAACAGGAAAGATAGGCAATTGTAAGAAGGGAAAGGGAAACCAGAATCAATCAAAGAAATAAGGGGAAAATGACTAGAAGTCCACCATTAGAACTTAAATTTTTTTCCAAAAAGGATCCAAAGTCAGAGAGTAAACACCTTATCCAGCAAGATCGACATAATCCCCAACACCAAGAAATCACGAATCTCCAAAATACCAACAAAGCAAGTCTTCCAAATTATGCCTAGTAATAACAGCAAAATGCTTACACATTCAAAGAACTTGCATAATGCAGTTGAAGCTTTATTAACAGGACACCTTAAAATGGATGTTGTGCCACAGGCAATGATAAAGCCAAAGCATATTAGACCTAGGCAACACAGAAACAAAGGGCCACATGATAATGAAGCAAATATGGATGGATCAATAGGAGTCTAAAAGAATAAAGCCAATAAAAGCATCAAACAACCTCATTGAGAAAAGGTTCCAGAAGACACAACTGCAGATCAGATGCTTCAGCTGCAATGGTACTAAAGAAACGCTTATAGTTGCCCACTTGAGAGTACCTGACATCATAAAGGTGTTCTCAGTGTAAATTCTGTTACTAATATATGAAGATGTCCAATCAATCACATATATGTAAAAAAGAATTTTGCTCGCAAAAGTTGCAGTATAGGAGAAAGAAGAAGTCCATCAAGTTACCAACACATAAAAGAGAGGGGCAAGAAAAGAGGCATGATGGAGTTACTACAAACATTTTGAATTGCATAGAAGGTTTGACACTGTATGATTCAATAACTTACCTTGATAAACTCCTAGCGAAGCACATTTCCTTTGACTGGAGAACTGGAAGAGCTAATTGGCTATACCAAAAGAAAGCGAATCCCCCTGTATATAAATGTAACATGTAAGGTCAAGTGGTCACGCAATCTGCTCAAGCTCAGCATCATCACGGGCAAGAACAAAGTAGTAGTATCCACAAACAAGGCAAAGGAAGATACTGACCATTTTTGGGATCTTATAACCCAGATGGAGAAGTACATAAAATGAATAGAATTCAGCTTTCTTGCCTATGGACTTGGATCTTTGATTAATATCATACATATCAAAAAGTGACAAGAGGCATTTCATCAGCTGTTCCATATTGAGGTAGGACAAGGAGGATACATCAGACTTGCCACAGCACCTGCCAAGTTTCTTGTGCGATATGATATGAAATTTAACCTGAAAAAGTCATAATAGATATTAAATAAACAATGCATCACTGATGTTTTAAACATGCAAGACTGCAATGAAAGAAACCACAAATTTACATTAGATCAACCAGATGCAGTAACAAAAGGATTGTAATTTTCTTAATTACATTAATAAGAATAGCCTCCCAGAAACTTCAATGTAAAGGGCCAGCAGGCTTGCATACAGCAACACAAAACTATATAATGGAAACATTGATGAAAAAGCAGAAAGCTAGATGCTGTGAGAAAAACATGTAAGCTGAATATGAATTTTCAGATTGAAATGTGTCATAGCCTATCTTCAAAGTTGAAGGACAGGAGGCTTACAGATGAGGCTACCACTCAAACATATTCATGAGGAAGAGTAATAAAACAGCAAACAAGTCCTATGCTAGCTTAATTATCATTTTCAAAAGTGGAATATAAATATATAATGGATCAGTAATCAAAGATAACCCATGCAACTAAGTTTAGGTGCCCTTATATTTGCAAATTTCTCAGTTTTGATCAGGAATTGAAAATTTACTGGAGTTTCACTGTTCTTGTCCTTCAAGACCGTTAACCTAAGGTGCAAACTTCTTACCTCATTATCTATGATCTGGCCTACCATTACCTTTTTGTCAATAAGACGATGACGACAAAAAAAAACAAAACAAAACAAAAAAACAAACAAATGATCTCACTGAAAAAGAAAGGAACAAAGAACTCGCAAAGCAGTATGAGAAATCTCCAGGCAATTTTTACAATGTCCTTAATATTCTCGAACACTACAACTAGCTATGCTTGCTTGAGTGAAAAGTTTCAATAATTTATGGAAAAAGGATATCTTCTCAATCACAAAAGAGGTAAAGTCAATGCATTATGTCATACACTAAACATAGGAAACTTAGAAGGTGATGCTTATCACAGGTATGCAAAGTGTAGCTCTTAGAATTAAAATGATAATGCTCAAATTTTCTTAGCATGTTTACAATTCATAAAAAGGGCACTGAAAGAGGTCAGAAAAGAACCTATACCATATCTTCGTACATACAAATTGCTTGATCATTAATAATGTTCTGCATGCTGAGATCTTGTCTGATAGACCTTGTCCTATCAAAGATGAAATCATGCACCACTTCAAATGGATGTTCTGGAGAATCCATTAAATCCAAAAGATACTTTAATGTGTTTTGCAGAACTGGGAGAGGCCGGATATCTGATGCCTGCATATGTGTGGTAGAGATAGTTCTGCAAAACTAGAAAAGATGAAGGGTGAAACATTTATATTCAAATCATCTAATAAAAATTAAAGAGGTAAGATTCACAATGACAGCCATCTATCATACAAAAATCTTAGGAGATGTAAACATGCAATTGATCATGCTTGCAGTCTGCAGAGAGTTTTCTTAACCAGAAAAGCCCCTAAGTCTTGCTTGTGAATGACTTGGAATATGAACTAGTCCCAGTGAACATCAATGATCTCAATTTGTTGAGTTAACGAGGCACATAGAAACAACCTATAAAAAAAATCTTTTCAGATCAAGATATCATTCAAAGTTTCAAACAGTCATATAAGAGACAGTTAAGCAAAAACCATGCTGCCTATATTTGGCAGCAGGAATCTCCCAACAGGATGGTGCATCTGCTTAGGAATCTATTCAGAAACCCATCCCTGCACCCACTTCTTAAGTGTTTCTTATTAATAATTATTTTATGAGAGCTGCTTCCTAGTAGCCACACTCCCACACCTGCACACATTTCTGGAAACTAAGACATTATATAACTCTATAATACATGATACTATGGTAAGCTATACTGGTCAGTGCCCATATGTATCGAACATATCGGAACCTAAGCACACAATACAGGGGCATACCAAGTGTCAGTACACTGGACTGATCATTGTACCAGGCATATTGACAGAACAAGTTTCTACAAGCTCCATTTATAACTACAAGCTGAAAATATCAAATCTGATAAATTTCCAAAAGGTCTCTTCCTGCTACCAACCAAGCAAAGCACATTGCTATCATTTTAGCTGAAAATCATAACCTTACAGGCTTTTACATAATAATAATCCAAAATTATCATACATCCTACTGTCTTACAACTTAAAAGATGCCTTAATGTTTTCTTATATCCAAGAAAAAAAGCACAAACATAGAATGTAGTTTGTGACAAACCAAAGGAAAGAAAAAAATATGTGAATCTTAATGTCTCAGAATCTTAGTCTCCTAGGAGGTAGAAGGAGTGGCATTTTCTTCAATGTAATACAAAATCATAGTAGCTTATATTTCAAAGGCCTTTTGAAAATACAAATTTTGTTGTCCTTCTTCCAAAGAAGAAATACAACTTTTGCTTTGATACATCTGGCTGTTTATTTGTATATAAAAATTTATATAGCCTATGAAGCCATGACAAATAAAAATTTCTACAGTGACTAGAACTATTCAAGCATAAGTTTTTTCCCTTCCCTATAATTTTATAAATTTCTCTTTTTTCCTGCTTTCTCCTTTGAAACCACTGACCTAATAAACTCAATTCTCAAAGTTTTTTTTTTTTTTGACTGAGGAAAGAACAAAATTGTAATTTAAATTTGAGAACCTCCAAGTCCAGAATTGAGAACAATTTTTTTCAGTTGCAATATAATTGCAAGATCCACTAATAAGTGAAGAAATAACTCACACTAAGAAACATCAGGCTACCTCATTGCTAGGTGCATTTTACAGCAAACTGATGAAGCTTAATCAATATCTTAATCATGTAACCACATAATAATATTTTACTGCCCAATTTCAATTGTCTCAAACTGTAACATTTGATATGGGTCAATGTTTGACTCTCCAATTTTCACAAAACAATGTTGAACAAGACATCTATTTACATGTGTAATTGCATTACAGCCATGTCTTGCAATGCAGTTTGGAATGAGTAAAAAATGAATTTCATTGTTTATATCTATTTTGGAGCAAACAAAAGCAGCCTAACCTCATAGTTTAAGTTTAGCTGTCAAAATATTTGATCAGGGTTTTTTTTTCTCAAGATTTCAAGAATCCAAGTATGGTCCACTGTCATGGTTGCAGCAGTAAAATTGTAATAGCATGTGGAGAGATGCTAAGATACTCTTGTGACCAAAAATAGAAGATCAAACTGAACTAGGATTTCTTATCTCCTACAAGTAACATATTCTGCAGCAAACATGCATCACTTTCAATAAACAGAATAAAACATATAATCATATGCTACTCTGTAAGTGTAACTAACAAAGAAACAAGAAAACACAAATTTCACAATACTGAATTTTGAACACAAAATCTTGAGCTCCCATTGCTAATCGACGATTTCCTCTTTTTAATATAAATAGGTAGTATTTATCCAAAGAATTATAAATACATTAATTAATTATTGCTTCATAAATGAAAACTTAATCCTCGCCATTGTCATTATGTATTTGCGTAGCTTCATATTCAATAACTGCAACATCCCGTCTTTGTGTCAAAAATTGAATAACACCTTGACCTTTAGCAACAATTCATATATCAAATAAAATTCCTTGTCTCCATCACACAAAATGAAATGCTGGAAGAAGGATACTGATTATTTCATTCATTTTCTTGAGAAATGAGAATTGACTAGTAGCCTAGTGGGTGAATTTAATGAATTTTTGACTAAAGGAATGCTCAAGACACAAGGGCACTATCTTTGTAGGATATGTGCAGTTGTAAACAAGACCATTCAGTAATGGGTGATTCCTTATGGCTCCTATTAAACATCCCAAGGCCTCATCCAAAAAGGCTAGCTGGAAAGAGTTATTTGGATTCCTTAGCCTGTATAACAGAAGGTGTTACTTGGGTTCTTTGGCCCTATATAAGCACCCAAAATTTGACTAGTGCATAGCTAATGTAGGACAAAATATATGTCCGCATGGGTCCTCACACTATCAGAAGGACAAATGTCTATACGGAATCTTTAGCGAAGTATGAACAAGCCAAGTTTAATTACACAATCAATCACACTGGGCACCAAACTCAACTACAAAGACATATTCTTGCAAAGGGAAGTGCTGATCTTGGCACCCTCCCCCGACTCACAAGTATCAAAAAAGGAAGGAACTAACAAAGTCTTATTAGTTGATTTGAAGTCCATTAAATGCACTATCTACAACTGAGTGTCCTCTCCCAGAGATAAAATCCTAGCAACACTATCATCCCCGTTTCATTATACTTTCCTTAACAGCATAAAATAGTAAAAAAGATCAAGATTTCACCTTTTTACAGCAAGGCTTGGAGAAGTTCTAGCCGGATTTCTATGTAACCTTTCAAACACTGCCAAGTCTCTAAGCCGCTCGCGCTGAGCTCGCTCCTTCGCTGTGATAAGCATGAGCTCAAATCGTTAAGAACCAGCCCAAAATAAAAAATTTGCCAATTATGAACAGGACAAACGCTCCTACCTCACTGCCGATGGATTATATACTATAAACACTACACCACTATCAAGTGCAACCCCAACCATTCATAAATATCATAGAATTTATAAGTGTTGGATCCAAATTCGATAAATTGAGCTCAAAAAATACAAAAAAAAAAAAACAAGGAATTTGAATTTGGGAGGAGAGAAGGGATGTACCTGGACACATATCGGGGCACGTTCCAACCAAGCTGGGGGTCTGGAGAGCAGAGGTCGTCATCATTGTGACTCCGTTCGCGGATCGAAGAACTCGGATCGGAGCTCTCTTCGACGGCAGCAGGGGCTTCTTTACGATACGGTGGACAAGGTTTCCATGAATTCGAAGAGGAAGGCGGATTGCGGCGGGTTTCCCTTGCTCGCTGAAACCCAGATTTCTCGGCTCTGTTCCTATTCTTCTTCTCCATCAATGGCTCTGCCTCTATCTCTCGTTGTAAAGGTCGGGAACTGGGAGCGCCAGGGCTTCGGAGGGCTGATGCTTCTCTCTCTCTCTCTCTTTTTTCTTTTCTTTTTTAGGAAAAAGGGGCTAATCTCGATTTCTATCCTACATCCACCCGATCTATCTGATTTAAACCAACGTAACAGCCGTCTCCTTGTCCGACGACAATTGATAATTCCACGAGTATTAGGAAGAACTTAGACCGTGTTTGGTTATGGTTGGACTCTATAATGGGAACAGGGATGACTAACTCAGCGTTTGTTTGGAGGAAATTTTATCCTAGTTGTAATTTAAAAAAAATAAAAATATCCCGACTCCTAAAATTTAATCTCTATTTTTTTTAAATTTAATTTTTATTCCGATTTTAACTCCGATTCGAATTATGAATCAAACACGTTAGAAAATTGATCATTCTAATTTTAATTTTGATCACAAATTAAATACACTTTTGATATATAGTGTATATCAAGTATGTTTGGTTGGAGAAAGTTCAATTCTACGATGAAAATAAAGATAATTTATCTTATTTATGTGGTTTAGTTGGGAGCGTCCTACTTTCGTTTCAATTTCAAGAAGAAATAAAAATTATTTCAATCTCTTAAAATCTAATTTCTATTTTTTATTTTAATTTTGATTTCGATCACAAATTAAACATACTAAGAGTTTAGCCATTTTGATTTTTTTTCTCATCTATTTTATTCCGATTTTGATTGTGACTCCGAGATTGAACCAAACATGCCTTTATATTAACTTTGCACTAACTTTGACATATTATGGGTATTTTTTTAGAAATACTCATATATATTTTATACAGTTATATTTGTTTTATATAAATTATATTTAAGTGTTAGAAACCAAGAGCTAAACATTAAAGGGCCATTAAATGGTGGGATGGAAATAAAATTTTATTCAAGATTATTACTTCTAAGTAATTTGTACCATACAACAATGACAATCAAGGATCAAATATTAGAAGTCCATGCAATCCTTTTGGTAATGTATTGAATTGAAGTTTTTGGTTTATCTTTATGATGATTCTTGATGGTATAGTACTATTTCGCTACGGTGTAGTCATGGCCATCTTATGTGAATCAAATGTTCTTCTTCTCTGATTGCAACTCTCTACATAAGTAGTATGATGTCAACTGTTGTGGATCACCATTTCGGTCTTGGTTGATCATGTCCTCGATCTATATCGAGGACTCGGATAGCTCAATCCTCGTTAAGTATAGAGACAACAAGAGGTCAGTCTTGATCGATCTGAAATAGGGATGGCAAAATTGATCCGACCCGATGGGTATGCACCCTACCGAACCCGATCAAACTCGAAAAATAGGGTTTGACCGGGTTTGGGTAAAACCCGAAAACTATAGTACGGGTATGGGTAGGGTATGGGTAGTGCCATTTTCTATCCGAACCCGAACCCGAACCCGATCCGAACCTATGGATATGGGTAATACCCGAACCCATATCCGAATCCATATCCGAATATATATACATATATATATATATACATATATATACATATATATATA
>KE506317.1:190273-201658 GCA_000441515.1 Elaeis oleifera
TTCCTTTTGCAGGTTCCAGCGGCGACCGTGGAACCCTCGACTCCAGCATCTCCGACACCGACGGATTTTTGCACCAACAAGTCCAATACTCCATAAGAATATAGTTTGGTGTTTCTTCGGTGCTTTAGAAGGAGGAATATGAGCATGGCTATGATAGTGGATCGAATAAAGTTTCTATATTTCTTATTTTAATGTTTTTTAATCAATTATTCTTTGAATTTTGGTCGGTCATTGATAGCCGTACAGCTGTTGTTTGCCTCTGGAGTGTTATGCATTCCCATATGTGCTTATTTTTCTGACATTTCAAATCCTACATCCGATCATTCAGGGCTTAAATATATTGTAGGTCGGCCGTTGGAGGGCTAGTATACACCATTGGTAGAAATATTACAAATTCTCCAAACAACTTATATAATAATCAATCATATGAGTTGATCATTAAAGATGCTAAATCAAAATATGAGAATTTATTATATCTTTTAACTAAGATATATCAGCATCAGTGAGAATGATTGGGGTTATAATCTACACATCCAACATGTCCAATATGACAACCCACAGAAAATCCCCGCTATATGGTCTTTCCTGGGTTTGTTAGACTTAGCTTGGCCGCTTAATACCTTCTAGGATGTTTCTGCACATATACAGTTTGCGTTTGGTTGTTGGGGTGGCTAGGGCATAACATGATCGGTCTAGGTGACTTCTTTTGAAAGTTAGGGTTGGAAATGGTTGGTTCACGGGGGTTGAGGCAAGGTAGGTTCCAGTCAAAAACTCTTAATCCATAGC
Source organism: Elaeis oleifera (assembly GCA_000441515.1). Lineage (NCBI taxonomy): Eukaryota > Viridiplantae > Streptophyta > Magnoliopsida > Arecales > Arecaceae > Elaeis > Elaeis oleifera. The sequence goes on from KE506317.1 coordinate 191,060, forward strand.
TGACCCATTTATATTTGAGTTGGAGATGTGAACCTGTACTTAACCCATTTATTTTACATAAATCCGTACTGACCGATCAAAACATTTAGATTTATGTTTTCAGCCATCAATCATTCATGTAACTGAAAAGGAAAGAAAAAAAACATGATAAGCAAATTCACAAATGACAAAATCAAATTTAACTTCAAATAATCACCATAATCACATTAAAGTTAGGAGGTAGGATATATGACAGTCATAAACTAGTTGAGGATAAAATTAGCTAAAATGTAATTCAACATCTGAAAATCCTATGGCCTGCCCCTGTCCTTCACTAGCAGTAACCTTTCTTTTTTAATGAACCAAACCACATAGAAATATCTGGTTGGTTCTCTTCCAGTCTTGAGCAGCTAATAAAGTTCGCGCTTAGACCCAAATCAAATGAATTATAATTAGGTTGCTTTAGGATTCACTGGAACTGGCCCGATTTTGAAAAACCCACCAAAACCCAGTTATTCAGGGTGGGTTCGTGTGGGTTGGCAGGTGTAGGTATGATTTTGTCACCCATACTGAAAATATGGTATTTATGGTTGAATGAAGCCTTGATTTAGTGGATTTGTCTTAGAGATACGAGACTCAAAAAATTTTGTCCCTTTATCAAGTGTATAATTAACATGACCTAATCCTACCGACTAAATTCAAACTTTGTTTGACTTTTAGGTTATGGATGATCTATGACTCCTGTGACAACTTTATTTTACAAATAGAAAGTTGTTTATTGAAATCATCTTTGTAAAATTTAATAGTTTATTTTTTATTTGATTTTATATAATTAGATATTAATTTTCCACCAATGCATCCAACAGATTGTGCATGTCTGTATTCATTATGGAGTAAATTGAACATTCAGAATTTTGGTTGCAATAGAGTAAGCAAAACAAGACAATAAATAGAAAAGCATGTCTTAATTTTTTGCTACTATATTACATAGATAATTCGATCATGTGTACACTAATAATTTGCAGGTTCTTGCTCAATTCATATTAATTGCTGCATTTTGAATTTGAAAATAGTTGTATTTTCAAGCTAAAGTTTCATTCTTCCTATGATCCTAGTATCTAGGTCACGTTTTAAGCAACAGAGGCCTTATTTTGAGTTAATTTAAGATTCTAGATTATGTGAAGGGAAATTTGATGTCTAAGTGATAAAAAAATGATAAAACAAATACATACTTGCATGAATCCATACATACACACTTATAGATAGATACATACATTTTGTACAGACATACGTACAGACATATATGTAGACATATAATCTCTTGAAAGCATTGAAGCCTCAGTCCTACCAATTAAAAATCAATGATGGACATTCTAAATTAAGAATTGATACTGTTAATGATGATCTGTTCATAAAGACTCAAGAAATAAAAAATCATCTATTTGGAAGCCTGCTACCTATACATCGAATGGTACAAAATTAATGGTTCTAATATTGTTGGTATGCCAAACTTATTATAGGGAATATGAAATAAAAATCCACATCTTTGATGATGATGTATACGTCATAAAACATAACGGATGGCTTAGTGCATGAGGCTCTTGCCATTGCAAGAAGAGTCAGATATATGCAGCCTTACCCTCAAATGTGGAAAGACTATCTCCATGTTTGGAATTTGTGTCCTTCAAGTCACAATAGAGCAGTCTTACCATTGTGCCAAGGTTCACTCTCTACGTACACCTTATAAACATATGTACCAAAATTCTATAGAGCTGGATGTTTTAACAAATCATGCAAAACATTATTTTGAGCTGTTAGAATAATATATTTTTGGACCACTTGATGCATGCAAAAATGACTAAGACTTTCAGAAGACATGGTTTTTGGTGTCCAAGAAGTTTTCATGATGTAGATTACAACCAATGCTATGGCTCCTCTCAAGATCTCCATCATGGATTTTGGATTGGTAGGATTGAGGCCTCAATCCTTCAGGAAGGAGAGTAGAAAAACACATACCTATGTACAGACATGCATATATAGATATATATACATACACACATACAATGCGCAGACCTCATAAACATGTTTACCAAAATTCGATAGATTTGGATGCTTCTATAGCATAAGTCATGCTGAACATAATATGAAGCGGTTAAAATGATATGTTTTTGGGCTATTTGATGCATAGGAAATGCCTCCAAAAGACATTATTTTTGATTTGAAAGTAGTTTTTATAATGTAGATTGTAATTAATGCCAACGGTATGGATCCTCCATAGATAATCTTTATCACTGATTTTGGTTGATAGCATTGAGGCCTCAATCCTTCTGGAAGGAGAGTGGAAATATGCACACATATCATTAAATATGGTCTGATGTAATCTTGATTAAAAAGCATATTGTATTATTTTGTAGGGTCATTTATCTTTTTGTGGCAATTTGTGTTATTGTCTAAAGCATATGTGATAGATTGAACCTTTCTTCATTGTCATCCATTTGAAAGTAACATTTTAATAAAATAACCTGTTTCTGGATGGAAAATCTTAATGCATCCCTCTATTATCTCCTCCGAAATCCATAATAATTACTACTTTGATCTGCACCTACTTGCAGTAAATGACATATTCCTCGAAGTTTTTGTGTTTTTGTTTTTTGTTTTTTAAGTCCGTGCGAGATTTGCCTGCTTCTTGGTTGATGGCTTTTTTCGTTTCCCAGAAAATGCTCCATTTTTTGCTCCTCTTCTGTTGTTTGCGATTATGCTTTTATTTGGTTCTGTGACTTATCATAGCGTACCTTGACCTTGGGTGTCCAAACAGTAGCTACATGAGCTTAAATCATGGAACCAAACAGGTCTGCATACCTTCCAACTCCAGTGATTAGGATTTCATGGAAGGATTTTGTCAAAGTTGCTGTGGATAGGAATGTGTTACCAAGGTTTGCATCAATTTGGAAGCTAGTGGTTAAGTATTTCCAAATTGTAGTGATTTTGACTCAATATTTAGAGTCATTTTTGTCCTTGCATACTCTTGAGGAACCAAGATTCTTTAAGGTTTTATGGCAGGTCTCTCTCTTGCAACATCTGCTATGGCTAGGATTGGTTACCAATTTCGTAAGGTTCACATCAGTTTGGAAGCAAGATGTTTGGCAATATCAAATCATGGTGATTTGACTTGAGCCATGGAGCCAATTTCATAAATAGGATAAGTTTTGTAGGTTAAAGTTCAAGCTTATTTATACAGCAATGTAGGTAAGCAAGGCTATTAGCTTGTCGTTTACTCTGTCTTATTTCAGCTGGTGAAAGAAAATGGTCTTTTGGTTCCTGCCATTTATATTGAGCTATTATCTATTATATATATCTAATATGGAGGCTAGGCTTGTGTAGAGCTCTCCATTTGCCACATGGACACCAATATTAATTATGCTGATATTTATGTGCTAGCCATCATTAGAGTTCATTGCTTAATATGCAGCAGATATTAATGATTCCAATATTAATGTGCGTGGTCATCATTAAAGTTCATTGCTTAATTTGCAACTGAATTTTAGCTATTAAAGCTTTCTATTATTATAATTTGTTACAGTGGCATATTGCAACTTACAAATAGTTGGAAAAGGATGAAAACCAATACTCTTTGCATTGTGCAGGGTCAGTATTATTAACACCGATATTAATGACAGAAGTTTATACATGGTGGCTTAGCTTATGTAGAGTTCTTTATCTTCTATGTAGACACCAATGTGAATGGTACTGGTATTAATGAAGGGAGTTTTTGCTCAGCATCATTAGAGTTTATTGTTTAATATGCAACAGAAACTTGGCTATTGAAGCTTCTATTTGTTATAATTTGTTTACATTGCGATGTTGCATTTCTAGAATAGTTGGAAAAAGGAGAAAAAACTGTAATGCGCTTATTGCTCAGGTTATATGCTAGTATGATATAATAGTTGAGTATGTGGTGATTCGCTTTGATATCTGATGCCCATTTGTTCTCCATGTTTTCCATTTCATAGGACTTGCACAAGAAAGTGGAACTATATCCGAGGATGTTGTTAGAAATGCATTTTCTGCAACTGAGGATGGGTTTCTTGCACATGTTCGTAGAACACATCAAATAAACCATTGATTGCTGCAATTGGATCTTGTTGTTTGGTGGGAGTTATATGGAAAGGGACATTATATGTAGCCAATGTGGGAGATTCTCGAGCAATTATTGGTTGTTTAGGTAAGTCAAACAACATCATTGCTGAGCAACTGACGAGAGATCATAATGCAAGTGTGGAGGAGGTGAGACAAGAACTTAGGTCTCTTCATCCAGATGATTCGCATATTGTGGTTCTGAAGCATGGGGTATGGCGAATCAAAGGAATAATCCAGGTCAGCTATATTTTCTTCAGTAGGTTAACCAGATTCTCTCATTTCAATTGTAGTAAAATTTCTCTTTCCAACTTGTCACATGGCATCCCATGTTCTTAGGTGTCAAGATCCATAGGGGATGCATACTTAAAGAAGCCAGAATTCTCTATAGACCCATCTGTCCAACGTTTCAGGCTGTCTGAACCTCTTCGGAGGCCTGTTCTTACAGCAGAGCCATCCATACACGCACGAGTCCTCCGTCCACAGGATAAGTTCTTGATCTTTGCATCTGATGGACTCTGGGAGCACCTGACAAATCAGGAGGCAGCCGAAATTGTGTATAATTATCCAAGAGCTGTATGTTGTTCGCTCTGCTTCTTTTCTTGCTAGCATTAATTTTATACCATGTCCTTTTTCGGGCAGCACTCCTTCATGTTTCTTTGGTAGGGAATTGCAAGGAGGCTGGTCAGAGCAGCGCTGCAGGAAGCTGCTCGGAAGAGGGAAATGAGGTACGTGGATCTTAAGAAAGTGGAAAGGAATCCGCCGCTTTTCCATGATGACATAACAGTTGTCGTTATCTTCATAGATCACGAGTTATTGCTGGGTTCAGATGCATCCGTGCCAGAATTATCCATACGGGGTTTCATTGATGCAGCTGGACCCTCAAATTTTTCAGTATTGGACAATATTTGAATGCAAGGTCAATAATCTGATGATAATGTTCCTTATACCTGAATCTCAACCAGGTTTCATATCACCCTCTATTGTGTTCTGTTGCATCGAAGTTTATTCTCTTTTTACACATATCACTACAGTGCTGCAATTTTAATTCCGTTTTGTTATGTTCTATGTGCTGTATTGGTTTGAATTCTCTAGGAAATAATACAACAGAGCGCAATCTCTATTGCTTTTCTTCTTTTTGGTTAAGTAACAGATGCCTTTTTTCGTTGTTCTGATATTCCAGATGTTGCTTCTTGATTGTCTATATATAAATCAAGATTTCATTCTGTGTTAGTTGTGTTGATAATGCATCAGGATTTATAGTGCTGTATGTTGCTAATCTCTTCAACCTTTGTGACCTGTGGGTATTTAATGTGGCAAGTCATCCCCTTTCACAGCTGAGGCAATCCTCTGGCCAACTAGCTAGGCTGTGCAGGTTGATGTCTCCATTTTGGTTTATGGAAGCAAGACAAGCAACAATTTTTGAAGTCTTTTGTTTCTTTATGTCAAGGATGCAATCATGTTGTTCCTTATTTCTCTCATCCTGATGCTCTTGTCGTTGTAAAATCCCTACACATCTGCCACAGAAGCTTCTTGACATCAGATGCTTCCGATATTTTAGTGTCACCGAGGTGCGTGACCCGATGGCATGCAACAAAGCTTGAGTAACTTCTCTGGTGCTGGGTTGGTTCATGCCCAACATAGTATCGATTTAGTTATGCCGGTATGCATTCTAGTCTTTAATTACATCTCTTTTGTATAGTTTATTCATCTTTTTTGATGCTGCATGTGAGCATGGGTGATTATGAGGATATTCACTTCCGAAACATGGAAAACTTGCAATTGTTGGCAAGAAGAAACTCTAAAACTACCCAAACCCACAGCCTTTGTCCACGGTGACCACCAGTGCTTTGGCCCATAGATCTCGCATTGCTCTGATTACGATGGGGTTACCGGGACAGGGTTCGGATCATCCACTTGTCGCTTAGAGGTGCATATGATGGAGTTGGTTTGGCTTTGAAATCTCTGCGGTGGGTGAGCCGACGGTGCATTCTTGCGAAGGTTGGTGAACTTAAAGTACAGCCCCTCCGCGGCGGTGCCTGACCACCGTGATGATATTGTGGAGAAGGGGTAATGTGAAATCCGTGCTCCTCCGCTAACCCAATGGCCTGGTGCTTGCGCGTCCAGCAATATGGGTCATGTGGCTGGCCATCCCCGGTGCTTGCACGTCCATGACCTAGATCCCCATGGATCGAACCTCACCATTGGTTTTGTAGATCTTTTTCTGTCTTTTATTTCTCAAGTCTGTAAGAGGGGTCTGATTGCCATACATAATATCCTAAGCCGTCGCACCCACTCACGTGAGTGGAACGTCGGTGACTCGATTGGGGTCCTAAGCCCACAACAGCAGAGGAGAGGAAAAGGGCACTTCGTCCAGAGTTTGCTGCCATATGAGAGCATGGTGCACCTGTTAATTCCTAAAACCCGATGCCTAGTAATAGATGGCCAGTAGCACCAGCAAAGGTTTAGTTTGAGAGACGCATGCAATTCCATTGGCCACCAGAGAGTCCCACAGGTTCTTTGATTTGGTCCAGTCCCCACTATTAAGATTGGACTCGATCACCGCATGACACACTAGGGGCACGCCATGGGCTGCTCATCATACGTATATAAAAAGTCTGTCGCATTGTGGCAAGAGATTGTTGGATTGGTATCAAAAGCAGAATTGATGCAAATCATGGAAGATGTGGTTTCTTATAAACTGATGCAAATTTATGTTATAGTTCACAATCTGAACCATATATTAATTACACGTCACATATACAACAGATTTTCTAAGAAAACTGATATATATATTCATATGAAATATAGAAAGAAAGAAAATCAAATATATCATTTCTTAAGGTTTGAGGTTATTTAGCATATTATAAAGTTCCAGATCCTAATGGAAATAACTAGGCCTAAAAGCAATTGGGGACCTTATTTATAGGATACACGCTGAAAATAGTAAAACATATAGACTACAGGTGCACCTAACTTGGGGAATGAACCTCACACCCAAGGCAATTGCTAACTCCTTTTCTTGGGTCCAGGGCAAAATGGTACCTTGGGGGCTTGTTTGGGCTTGGAGGTGTGCACTTAGATCCTGGCCAATGATTGGCAAATCTGGAGGTCATAATATCTGTTTTAGAATATTCTAAATTATGCAACCTCGGGTGAGCCCTCCGAACTGAAAGATCCTTTGAATGACCCAATTTAAAGTAAAAGTTTTGGTTGTTTTAGATTTCTAGGGAACCTAATCATAGATTGTAAGTATTTTGAAGGAATTTCTATGCTTTGCGATCGGATTGTAAGTATGTCAACATGCTAGAATCTTAAAGATGCATGCAAATTTTATTTATGAAAAAAATGTTTTGGTAGCAAATACTTCGATCAACATGTGTTTATGTACATTTCATCTTGCAACTTGATCAATGCTTTTGTAGTTTGACAATTGTATTTTGAAATTTAGTTATTTGTAAATTTATATAAAATAAATACAAGTCCAATATGGGTCAAGCATTGAAGACACATTTTGTATGCTGGATGGGTATAATATAATTGCATAATATGATAAAATATTCTTTCCAAAAATTGATTGATTGACCTATCATATTTGTGATTACTTGAACATGATCATGGGTATAATTATTTAAATTGCACATTAAAAGTGTTTAAAAGTGCCGTCAAAATCTTCTGTGAAATGTGTTGAAAATATTTGATTTATAATGGATGTGAAGATTGCTCTCTAGTTTGACCATAGTCAAACAAGTTTAGGATCTAGTCTACTTCTAAACTTCTAGTAGAGCGATCCTAACATATATTAGCTAATAGCATTTTGTAGTCAGAAGGTAGTTTCCTTTCGGTCGATATATTTTCTATGTAATTTTAGAGCTAATTACTTTTGAAGCCCAATCAGCCGGGATGAAATGTTAGTAGATATAAATTAATGGTATACCATAATATTTAGGAGCTAGCCTCTTTCTGGTATTACTGCATGGCGAGCATGGCCATAGTTACAAAATTAGGAGAGGGCAAAAACTTGTTATCATTTTCATTTAAAACCTCATAAAAGAGTTTCTCTATAAACAATATTTTAAACTGGTTTATTCATCCATTTGAAAAGTAATTACTAAACTATTCAAATCTATTAGCAAATTGTATATTTTCTCCTCCTGCATATATTGGATTATTTTTGTTGCTACTGATCCCTGGCTTGGGTCAGATGGGCTGGAGTTAGGCAACATTCGATAAGATAATGATGATCGGATTTGCAAATAAATTTCTGATCGGAGTTGGCTCTGGTGAAGACCATCCGATGCTCAAGTTAGAAATTGGTAGAACAGAAGAGGAGCATACGAGACGAAGATAATAATTACATATCTTGGGGATCCTCTTTTTATCTTTATTTATAAATTGAGGTGAGAGTCATGAGATGAAAGAGTTGGAGGCCACTTTGACTCCTTTGGATGCATTGCTCTAGAATTTTTGATTTGATTTCTCAAAATTGGATGGTTGGGGTTGTCTTATCTGACCGATAGCCAAGCTGTTCTCAGCGATCACGTGTTCTAAAGGGATTGAATTGGAGTTTCCTGTTAATCTTTCCGAATATGAAGATTAACGCAGGAGTCAAAGCGGATATGGATTGGTGTCTTGCCATATGCTCTATTGGAGATAGGGATTGGAAGTAGATGCATTGGTTGGAGCCGATGTGGAGGTTCGAGGCCTAGATTGGTGTCCAACGCATAGAGGTTGTTTGATGATGGGAATCGAAAGTTGATGCGTAGATCAAAAACTTCATAGGCATAGAGATAGGGATCGGGCACCGATACAGGGATAGCAACTGAAGCATGGTTTGAAGTCCGGCACTGAGGCTGTAGACAAGGGTCGACGGCTAGGGTGCTGGTCGGTAATTGATGTATGGGTCAGTGGTCGACCTTATGGGTCGGTTATGACCAAAGTCTTGCTGTGTTTTCAGTTCGAGCACCAAAGTTCTGCCCATAATATGTGCCTCCTATTAAATTTGAGCTAGGGTCAGGCATAAGTTAGGTTGTGTCCACCAAAGACACGTGTTGTGCCTTTGATTCTCAAGTAAAATGGCACTCCTGTCACTTTTGAACTATCGCATTAGGGAGTTGGTGAGATCTGCGAAGAGATGTTAGGTGAAGAAATGTCAAATGATGGTTATTTAAGATTTGGCCAGATTCAAAGCGACATGCGTGCCTTTAGAGAGGTGCTTATTAATGCACTTTTTGGAAATATGATTTCAGCCCATTTGGCTTTGCTATGCGGCTACCATCCAATGATTTTTAGTTGAATTTAGCATGGAAACAGAGGCTATCCAAAGCTCTTATAAATAAGAGTGCAATTTTCACCTTGTCCCTTTTCTTTATCTTTTTTCTTATTTGTAGACTCAAATGTGATGCTCCCAAGCCTCAGTTGGCCAAGGGAAAGGCCAAGGTTTATGGTCCATGAGGCATTTATGGGAGTTCTAGTGTCGTTTAGGCTCTAGAATGAAGGCTCTCAGCCTTCACGATCTTGAGGTCTAGAGTTTAGGCCCTTGAGGGTCTTGAGACCCTGTTGATGTGGGCCTTGAGGGGCTAATTCATTATTGGGCTAGGATTGAGTCCAAGGTGAGTGAGTGCACACAAGTTAAGGGTGTAATTGAGCTTAGGTGAGTGCAAGCATGTTGGGTTAGCCATAAGAGTTGTTTTGGATTTAGTCCTTTTGAATTGTATATATACAATGTAACTCAACAGATGAATGAGCATGAACCCTTTCTCTCTTTAACTTTGGTGTGCCACTTCTGAAGAATCGGATGGCACATCAGATTAGTTTGGATTAGAGGCAGCGGAATTCAAAAATTTTTCGCCAACTCGGCACGTCAGGCATAGATCTAAATCAGATTTATTAAGCATTTATATCAACATATAAAATAGACAGAGATCTCATCACCTTCTGTATATCATGGATCTGTATACCGTGGATCTAAAGGAGGCTCACTTGTGGAGCCATGCATGTATCCGATCTCTACAAGCATCCATCGGGATCAACTTAGGATCATTCTTCTACTGAGCCTTTCTGGATCCTGAGTTAACGCTTGATCCGCTTCCTCACTATCTCAATGCTTGAGATCACACCTTTTCTTGTTGGCACAATGAAATTTGCCTAACTACTTTAGGCTAGTGGAGATAAGGATGTCCAACCCTTTAGACATACAAGGGAGATGGGAGAAGGAAAGGGGTGTGGACACAGGGAGATGGGTGCAGAAAATCAAATTTTCTATTCCCTATTATGAACCCAAAATAAAGCTCTTAAATTGAACCCATATTTCGAATTCAAAACAGAGTCAAAACTGGAATCCAATCGAGTTTATTGGTAAGTTTTGTCATACAAAAATTGATTCCTTATAAGCTAATTTTCTTCCAAAAAATCAAGCTCATATGGAATCCAATCACCCCAAATAGGAAATCAGAAGGATACAAAAATTGATTCCTTATAAATTGA
>KE506318.1:0-27500 GCA_000441515.1 Elaeis oleifera
TTTGAATCAAAATTTTCTGTACCACTACCGAACTCAAAATTTGAACCCAGATATGTCAATAATATGCAATATAATATAATTTTGGATTATAATTATGAATTAATAACTTGGAGATCCAAAAAAAAATGAAACAAAACAAACAATTTTGTATCGGTACCGAACCGGTACGTCGGAGCATACTGTGTCGGCACGGTACGTACCGTATCGGTCCGATGCCGGTATGGGTGTCAGTACCAATACAGCGATCCTTGACCTTAATGGCATCATAGGTTTCTTAACTATATCATTAGAAATTCTGAAAAGAGCATTTTTTACTCCCTTCAATGAATGGACAGCACATGTCCTAGCAGTTCGTTATCTGATGCATCCCATGAGATAAAATGACCCAATCAATTGTATAAGTAGTTCTATACTTTGCTCATGGCAGAAAATAGTATCATAAAATAAAGCAAGAGGCAGCATACGAGAGAATAGTATCGTAAAACAAAGCAAGTGTCAACAATGCTACATACTAATGCAGAAATCATGACAAGAATTAAACAATACAGAATCAGAATAACCTGATTTCAGTTTCTCATCAACAGCCCAGTCAAGCGCCCTTTGGGCTGGTTCAGTCAATGGTGGATGCTCAGGACTGAAAAAGTACAAGTCAGATTTTCCAAGCAACTTGACAGTTTCCTCACGTACTTTGAAAAGGGTAATTCCATTGGCACGTAGAAACTGTGCTGCTTTACTGGTTCCTGCAAGCAAGAGAAAAGGGCAACAAGACTTAACAATGATCATTAGCTATGCATTCACAAATCACCACCACTAGTAGAAGAAGGGAAAAAGACACAGACCCAAATGATTAATGCATTAGGATACCTGCAACTTGGTGTAAGTGAACCTAGTTGCAGGTGGGGACCCTCCTCCAACGTTTGGGTTGCTGATCAAATTCCTATAAGTTAAATTGCACTGGGAGGGCCCTTTTACAGAATCTTAAGGCTGAAATTGCTGTAAGACAAACTACAGCAACCAGAAAACTGAGAAAAGTCTTTAAAAAGTATCTTTATGATGGGTTTAAGTCCAAACAAGGACAGTGGTTGGTGGACATAAGTAATACTGCTATAATAGCACAATCAGATACAATAACAATCAAGTTCATCGAACCAATGCATACACCCACACCATACCGGGTGCATCGTACCATATCAGTACCGAACTGAGATTCAATATTGAGGACATACTAGGCCTCGATGGGCTGACCCGAACCCATACCAAGCATATTGACATTGTACCAGCATAGTATCAATACAGGGTCCGGACATAAACTTTGATTACAATTCTCATTCAGGGAAACAAATATTGACATTTTATTTTACTGCAACTACAGACCCACTAAATCAAAAACTGGAAATGTGGTTGTAAATGCAGCAACTCAACTATATTTAGCCCCAACCACATGCATTTTCCAACTACAAGTATCCAAATGCACCCTAAGTCATCTTGTAAGGTTTTAAATCCCATGCAACATGGACATCCCACTTCCCCACAAAATGGGATGTCCTACATCCTGTCCCATCCTGCTGGTCGTCTGGGTCGAGCATCTGGTACTTGCTTGGGATGCCCTTTGTCATATTATTTATTTTTTCTTAATTTATCTATGAAATTTTACTAATTTATTTTTTTTTAAACACTTCAAAGTAAGATATTTAAGATAAATTCATCTTATCTTGTGTCCCCTAAGATTAAGGTGCCAATATATGTAAATAAAATACAATTATCTAATATTGCCTATTAATACTTCTTTATTGATCAAACAGTTCTAGCTAATATTACTGTGCCTCATTAGATCAAAATTGATTAGGTTGTTTAAAACTTGCTAATGTCAGAATTCATGAGGGTAAATATTTGTATAAACTAATGAGATCTATTTATGCTGGTCTATTATGCACAAAAACCATTTGGTTGAATATTCTGACACTTTATGGATTATATTGTCTTGTTCATATATCTACTTAGAAGTGGCACTATAATTTCCTGTGGCCTTCTAGATTATTGGAGATCCTTGATTACGAACACCGGTACTGAGCCTTTGACAAGGCAAAAATGATGTATTTGATGAAAAAGTGGCAAATTTTATTACACAATTTGGTTGCAAAACCAGTAACTTTTTCCTTCAGCACTGTGGTTTTGAAACTTATAACTTGATGCTCGGTGCCACATGAGTGGTAGTGAAGTAAGACTGCCTTATTATATAACAAAATCAACAAGAGTAAAATCTATTCAGCATACGTACAAATTTTTTATTCTTGTTTAATTTTCTTAAATTGCTACTCCAAGCAATTAAAAGGGTGACCCATTTTTGAGTTTGAGAATATTGCTATTGGACAAGAGCAGGATGAGCACAAAACATTATCTAAATTTTCATACTTATTAAAATAAAGGTGGACTGCATGCTTACTAAGAACACTTCTATTTACTTGGTTTTATATAATATTATTTTTTTCAAACATATAAATATATGTATAGAATATAATATATATTCACTTTCTATATTTTTGACTTCCATATAATATTATTTGAGGAAAGATTTAGTGTTTAATGTGCATTTGATTTATTTTTGAATTTTTATATAATATTATTTTGAGGAAAATTAATATTGAATGTAGGTTTCGTAACTATATATTTTTGATTTTTTATATAATTTGTTTTGAGGAAAAAATTAATAGTGATGTGGGCTTCTTAAGTTTCCCTCTCTAGCCACTCCAACCAACAGTTAAGTTGTTTAAGAGAACAATCAATAGCATACTTAAAGTATTCAAAGCTAAATACATAGAAAATAAAATAAAACCTCACCCCATCCTGAACCTTCTATTCTCTTCGCCATTTTTCATTCTGTTGCTCCTTGCTTCATTGATCCCTTCCCCTTTTCCTCTCTCCCCCTCCGATCGAAGCATTCCACCTCCCCTTTCATTGGTGATCCCAATTTCGAGAGTCCTCAAGCTCTGGATCACCACTCGTCCTCAAATGAAGGCATGTCCTGGCCAAGACAAAAGAGGCACAAAGTCATCGATGTTTTTGCTTGGCAAAGGCCTCTTCTTTGGAGGATCCAACAACATCATATCCCAGCTTCAGAGTCCTCAAGCTCCCAATCACTAATGCATCCTCAAACGATGGCATGTCCCCACCAGGATGGTCGTATCGGTCCAAGCCAGGATGAAGGCAAGACGAGTAGGAAGCGAATGTGATTTTGGGGGTCCCATACGTCTCTCGGGTCCCATTATCTCATGGAAACGGGATGGAACAGCCAGGGCACCCCTAGTTCCACCGAGATTTCAACCCTTCTCATCTTGAACTACAAGGAACTTAATGTTACAAGCCTTAAAATCCACTCTATTGTAGCATAATAAATTCTTGCAAGACAAAGAAGCAGAAAGTTTGTTAAGGATAAAACTATGCATAAAATTGCTTAAGCTAGGCTATCAAGAAACCTAATACTAACTGAAAGATGAGGAAAATCATTCATATAATTGAAGGGGATAAATTCTCCCCCATAGTCTAGGCATTTAAGGTATTTAGCTCAAAGAACGCCAAGTGTCCCAAACTGTCCCATCCTGTTCCCATGAGATAATGGAACTAGGATGGGTGCAGGATCTTGAAACCCATATCTGCAGATTTTCCCGTGCACCTTTATCCCGCCAAGATGTGTCCATACGATCATCCAACTTTTGTCTTGCCGAGGCCAATCCTGTGGTGGTCGAAAGCCTCCCAATGCTAGTGGTGATCAATTTTCTCACCTCTTCCACTATCCCTATCCATAAATCCAAAGTGGAAGACTCGGGATTCAGGGCCTTCAACATCCAACCTATCAAGCTCTCCTAAGTCACAATTATTGTTCCACCAAGTGGAAGGAATAAACAGGAAGGCATGAGGGGGCGAGGGAGGGGGAGGAGGGGGCAAAGGAGAAGTAATTAAATAAGAGAGCTGAGAAATGGAAGGATTGGAAAGGGCTGAGCGAGTTCATATTTTTTCCATACTTAGCTTTAAGTTCTTTAAGTAAACCTTATTATTGTTTTGAAACCAAGTAAATAGTTGGGTTGAGTGGTTAAAGGGAGAAAGTTAAGAACATGCACACGAATGCACAAGTTTGAACCTCACATGCAACATATTTTCCCAAAAAAATATTATATAAAAGATTAAAATTTAAAAAAAAGAAAAGTATGTATATATATATATATATATAGATATATATGCATTTTCAAAAATAATATTATATAACATAAGAGAACATAAAAAAGATAATATATATCATATTGCATACACATATAATATTATATATTTTAAAAAATAATATTATATAAACATAAAAAATATTCCAAGTAAGTTCACTTTTTAAAACTTATAGGTGTGAACATTTGGACTCTCTAACAACAGTATTTTCAAAGTCAAAAGAATCGATCACCATGTTAATTGCTGAGCAACAACTTAAGAACATACACTTAATAATTTTACTTATGTTATTTTGTTACACAGAATGATAGTCTTGCTTCACTGCTACTCATGACACCTAGGCATCAAATTGTAATTTTCAACCTAAAATACTGAAAGGTAAAATGGCTGGTTATATGATGAAGCATTGGGTAGTAAAAATTGCCATTTTTCATCAAACCACATCATTGTTGCCTTGTCAAAGGCTTGTGCAGTATAAATTATAAGAGACATTGCTTGGTCATCAAGAAACGATCTCCAATAACCTAGAAGCCACAATAAATTATAATGTCAGCTTTAAGTAGATAGATGAGCAAGATAGTATAATCTAGAAAATGTTAGAACATTCAATCAAAAGGTTTTAGCGCACAATAGACAAACATAGACATCTTATACAAATATTTGCCATCACAGTATTAATTCAACCTAGTCAGCATTGATCTAATGTGGTACAGCAATATTAGCTGGCAATGTTTGATCAATAAAAGAAACAGTAATAGGTAATATTCAGATAATTACATTTCCCATTTACATATCTTCTCATCTCTGACTTAGAGTATAGTAAATAGGGTCAATAAATTATAAATATATTAGTTTTGAAGTTCAAATATGTTTAGAAAACAATAAAACAGTAAACTTAGCCAATATGCTAAGAAAAAGAAATCAAAAGAATAAAGAAAGGTTGTCCCATGAAAATACTAGGATACTCAACCAGGATGGCCACTAAAATGGGGTGGGATGCTAGCTATCCCAATCCATGGGAAAATCAAGATGCTCTCGTCCCATGAGATTTAAAACCTTGTCAATAACTATAAATTCTCACTTTATTCCAGATCTTATCTACATAACCTTGATAAAATAGCTTCCTTAGCCAGCTTAGTTCGAAGAATGATGGCTCCCTAATGCATGAATTAGGGGTTTAGAACTGATGTTAGAGTTTTTTTTAAGATATTTATTTTCTTGCCTTTTGCCAGTTTAAGTCATATAATCCAATCCTTAGGGTCAAAAGTTTCTACTGTTAGTTCTTTCGATAGGCTAGATATTTAATACTTTCTTGTAATTTCCATTCTTGATTTTAGAGCTTTTTTACTTCAACATAGAATTACTGTTTAAAATCCTTATTAAAGTGTAATTGCGCTTCAGTTTCATATTCTTAAAGAGTATGTTACTAATAATATGAAAAGGTGCAGCAAACTCATGATCGGAATAAGAGAACAACTGAATCAGTGGTTAGTATGCATGAAGAATGTAGCCTACATATTAATATTGTAAAACAAGAATGTGAAGGCACTTTGCGCGGTAAAACAAGAAAGTGAGGAGAAGAATTATGCATACATTAAAGTACTGAAGTTGACAATGAAGCAACAAATGGAAACTGAAAGCTTCCAGTATAAAAGCATAGATGAAGATGTTAAGGTTCATTTATGTCGATTAACTATTATATAGAGGAATGCAAATGCTTCCTACTATGCAATATTCCTTTAGTATTCGTATTAGTATCCTATATTTATATTACATGTGATAACAGGTGATTAACTAAGTCAAAAGTAATAGGAGAATACTACATTCTCATTCACAAAGAGTGGGCACAGAAAGGAGCTAAATGCTAACTGTTCACTAAACAAAATTTGTATCACAGACAAGGGCTATAAAATCCAAAATGTACATGGGAACGGATTAAACAAAAGATTTAGGCCAATAAATCAAGCAGATTTTAACAGTGAATCAGTAAGAGGGATAACAAAGGTTTGGCTTTAGGCTGTAGACTGACTTCGTAACAAGGAAAACAGTTTCTGAGTTTTCATGTGGCATGGAGTAATACAAATGATTCAATCAAATTAGCGGCCAATTTTCAATTTATAAAATTATCATATCTCAAGAAAGTAGACATTTAAAGTTGAAACTATTGCAACTCTCACTCAATAGCACTTTATCATTATAACCCCTCTTCTTACAGATATAAGAACACCAAAAGCATTCCTAGCACAATTGTAATTTAAATATTACATTCCAATCCTAGTATATTATCAAAGACACTAGTAATACGAATTTTGAAGAAAAAAATGACAATTGACTACTTCCATAAACTATGTACCCTTAGAAGCATCTTGCATCACCCTGCATAAGAGCTGACAGAAAATCCCTTGAAGAAAAGTATCATAGGTGACACAAAGGACAATACCAAGGCAATAATGCATCCAACAATTCCTTGGCTATGTAAATTTTCTTATAATGAACAACTTTAAAACTACAAACTACTAAGGATCTCATAATGGATCAAGAAATATGAGAATCAGCAACAAAGTTAAGATCATGCAACCCCCAATCCAGATTGTATGATCCAGATTAGAAGGGGAAATGACCTGGATCAAATCATGGAAACGGAATATGGAAAGATCAAACAATCCCAAATTGGATCATGAGATCCAAACTGTGGATTCTCCAATCCATGTGAAGCAATTCTTAGAGCGCCGTTTGCACAAAAGAACAGGGTGTCATCTTTGTTTCGTGCATGAACAGTGACACATTTAAGGATCACCAAACCGGTACACCCTTAATCACATGTGATGCAGATCTGAATCTGATATGACGTTATGTCAGAGCGGGACAGCACTACAAGTTTGAAGGTATAGCCTAGGGACAGCCTTACAAGGACTTGAACCCTAAATACTGAAATCAATTAAAAAATATAAAAATAAATAATCAAGACATACCGTTATTTAGAATCTCATCAGGCATCAATATCATTCATAAATATCCGAATTATTTACATAATTAGGAGGAACATCAGCACATCCCTCTAACTAAACAGTACTGTAGTCTTTTGCACTCATCCCATAAGATATACATGCTAGATTGTAACTTGTCCCAAATCTTTCGCTGAAGCTCTGCTTTGAGAGATGTCCTCAAATAGATGGTACGATTGTGGAGGGATCCATCTGAATATATTAGCAGCAAAATCCGATTCATATGATGCTCCAGAGTGCATAAAATAGTAGCCACTGGAAGACGATACCTCAAACGCACCACCCATATCCGTATGGTTCATAAGCTGCCTGCGGTTGCAGACAAGAGGATCTAGAATATAATGATGAATTTGATACATCCATAGATCCTACTCTATGTGCCAGGTTATCTACAGCTGCATTGTATCCTAAACGACCTCCAATCTATTGCCTATATGCAATTGTATCCTCATGGGCTTTACCAACTCGTGCACCGTGGTTCCTGTCCTATGGTATGCATAACCTAGGACTCACCAGTAAATCGAAAATCACCTTGCAACTGCATCTGATAAATGGCAGTCTTCTATCTTATGCTCCCTCCCTGACCACCAAATTCATAACCATCAGAAGAACTATCATCATCGCTCTATCTAATCTTTGAATTTGAGTGAACTGAGTTAACTAACTCCACTCTCTCTAGCAGGGCTGCAACTGCCTTCCTTTTCTATTGTCTATGCATTGAACAGCTGTCTGCCATCTCGTCGTGCCTCACTTTGACTGTCTATGCTGCAAGGATGGATATTGTGGCTGATCAGCTAGAAGCCTACATGAAATATTATTGCTTGCTCATTGCTCATCATCCACCCACCCTCACTAGCTACGAAATCAGTGGATCGTGGAGGCGATCCTAGCTCATCAAGCTCTAGCTCCTACTGCTGGCCTACAAGTCATCCAATCATCAAATCTTTATCATCATTAACAAAGTCATCCATAGTCGAATCCGAGTACTTCAGCTCAACTTCTTAAATGTATTTGAGTCTCAACCTCATATTGTAGTGAATATATACAAGATTGTCGAGGTATTTCTATGTCAGATGGTTCATCTACTTGCTATAGATAAGGGCAAAGGTCGACCAATAATCATTTGAGGAGACCATCTGGGAGAGGATCCGGATGGCAAGTCGCTTTAGATTTCTTGCCGCCAATCCAAAATGAACCCACCATTCAGCTGCATAAGCATTGAGACTGAACAAATTAAAATAAGATTGTGTCATATTAAACTTATTAGTAGCTACATAATGCCAAATAAGAGCTGTCATCATTGATATCTAATCTATCTAGATTCATCTTTTTTTGCTTACGATCGCTGCACTATCTCCAAAGATTTCTATGCCCTCTAATATTTTCATTTGTAAAAAATGATATTTGTTATAATGTATTACTACTGGCTGTAGATATAGCTAAGTTAACAAAACTACTCAACCCAACTTCTTCTAAGCACGCAGCTGCAATTTCTAGATCGAGCTCCATCTTGTATATCACATCTTGTAAGCGGTCAGAAGCTCCTCATGGACCTCATCCATGCCTATCCCAAGTATAGAGTACTAGAACCTCGAGTTCAGATAATAAGCTGTAGATAAATTTTAGAATTAGTTAAGTATATTTGTATAAATACAAGAGCAGTCAAAATTTTCAGAGCGTTCTTAATTTGCTTCTTACCTACTAGATGCAAGTTCCTATCCATCTAATAGTCCCAACATCGCTCAATGATTCAGATGTACTCATGGGCATATTTCGGATCTTCCATCCTGATATGATCCTTTGTGATGCGGAGCATATGGAGATCTTCCTATCCAAATTCAACCATACTCACAAGAGTAGACGGGTTGGATAGTGAAGTTTATCTTATCTTAATTTTGAAAGGAGTATATCTGGTCCATATTATGTCCAAATCCATATTATGTCCAGATTCAAGATCGGTATAACGAGTGTATCTGGTCCATATTATGTCCAGATCCATATTATATCTAGATTCAAGATCAAATAAGGAGTGTATCTGGTCCATATTATGTCCAGATTCAAGATTAGAATAAGGAGTGTATCCGACTCTATGATGTACTCACGATTTTTCATTCAATCAAAAAAAGACTCTTTTAATTATCTCCTGAAGGCTTGGTTCTTCTACCGAGCAAGGCAATATGCAGTCTTGTTCTTCGCTTCCTCACTGCATCAGGGGATATCAGAGCCTAGGATTCGCTTGGGTTATTCATGGCTACTCATGACAGAGAGGGAAGCAACCATCCTACTGACGACAATCAGAGGGTAAAGGCCATCTGGGTTGCAATCAACACCTAAGAGGCAGCATCCACAGCCCACAACGAGAGACTCGACAGGATTAAGAGAAGATTCGACGATGTCATCACTCATCTTAAAGCTCTTCAGATGAATGCCCATAAGGATCGTGAAGGCAATCAGGAACGTGCTCGAGATTTTGCTTGTGGCCAACCCGCCGCCCAATCTGTTCCTCTATATCACCAACAGCGCAACACTTATATCCCAGATTCTATAGACGTAGATGAAGACGAAGGATACGTGGACTACATCGACCAAGGTCACGATAGAAATTATGGTGATCATCACAACAGAGTTGGAGAGTATCGACTTAAAGTCAATATTCCCAACTCAAGTCGATGTTCCCAGCTTCAGTGGCGACCTTGATATAGAGGCCTTCCTCAATTGGCTTGCCAAGTGCGACCGATTTCAGATGTACATGAAGGTGCCGGAGGAGCGCACGGTCAAGTTAGTGGCCTACCACCTAAATGGTGGAGCATCTGCATGGTGGGAGCGGATGTAGAAGATTAGAAGAAGAGAAGGGAAGGCCCATTGGAACGTAGCGCCATATGAAGCAACTCTTGAGGAGCCGATTCCTCCCTCCTGACTATAAGCAATATTTGTTATCCCAATTCCAAAGGTGCACGCAAGGACAGAGATCTGTGCACGAGTACACATCAGAGTTCCTTCAACTTATGGAGCGAAACAAACTGATGGAGATCAAGGGCCAACAAGTGGCGAGGTATCTCAATGGTTTGAAGCCAGCCATCAGAAAGAAGATCAAGATGCATACATTATTGACCATCTCCGAGACGAGGAACATGGCACTGAAGGCTGAAATCATGATGAATGAGAGGAGCAATAATAGGTTTGATATTGCATGTCGGACCCAAGGTGAGATGTCTAAGTTTAGTGCTGATAGAGGCAAAGCCTCGCAGAGTCCCAATCAACCAAGGGTGGAGACTTCGGGAGGAGATCAAGCCACGTCAAGACCTCAACGACCCAACACCGATAAAGAACCACAACGGGCTATGAACCCTTATGCCAAACCAGGAGGTATCAAGTGCTACAAGTGCAATGAGGTTAGGCATCGCTCTAGCGATTGTCCACAAAGAAAAGCGTGAACATTGTGGAGGCGATCAACGATGAAGAACCTACAGGGGGAGATGACATACAATGTGAACCTGATGGAGATGAAGATTGCTACGAGGAAGATGAAAAGTATGCCTACATTGTAAGGAAGTTGATGCTGACCCTCAAGGCTAAGGAGGAGACCCAACGGCACAAGCTATTCGAACCAGGTGCACTATCAGCAACCAGAGGTTCAGTCTCATCATTGATAGTGGCAGTTGTAAGAACATCATCAGGCGAGACATGGTGAAGCAGTTGCAGCTACCTATTGAGAAGCACCCAAATCCCTACTCCATCAATTGGATCAAAGACGTGGGCAAGGTACAAGTAACAGAAAGATGTAGGGTGCCATTCTCCATCGGAAAACATAAAGACGAGGTTTACTGCGACATCGTCGACATGGAGGCCTGTCACCTATTGCTTGGGAGACCATAGCAATTCAATGTAAATGCAAAGCATACGGGTAGAGACAATGTATACAAATTAGACGGTGTCGGCTTTACCCTTGCTCTCTTCCAATCCAAAGCTTCTAAAGTGGAGGGAAGGCTTTTCTTACCATGACGTACTCCAACCATGAGTTGGTAGCTAACCTTAAAGAAACCCGAGAGGTCCATGCACTCATGGTAAAGGCCTTAATGACTACTGCTAAAGAGTCGCAAAGCATGGAGATCCCTGCAGCAATGAAGCCATTGTTGGAGTTCGCTGGTACCATGCCCGAGGAATTGCCCGATGAACTACCTCCTATGCGAGACATCTAGCATCACATCGATTTGATTCCAAGTACAAGTCTACCCAACTTACGACACTACCGGATGAGTCCTAAGGAGACTGCCATCCTACAAGAGAAGGTAGAGGAACTATTGCGGAAAGTGTAGATTAGAGAAAGCATGAGTCTTTGTGCAGTTCCAGCATTGCTGACGCCGAAGAAAGACGGAAGCTGGTGGATGTGTGTGGACAGTAGAGCCATCAACAAGATCACCATCGGATACAAGTTTTCGATTCCAAGACTTTGATGATATGATAGATCAATTGCATGGATCAACTATTTTCTCAAAAATAGATCTTCGTAGCGGCTATCATCAAATTTGCATCCAGCCTGACGACGAGTGGAAGACGGCGTTCAAGACTAGAGACGGCCTATATGAATGGCTGGTGATGCCTTTCAGATTGTCCAACACGCCAAGTACCTTTATGCGGTTAATGAATCAGGTGTTGAAGCCCTTTATCAATCACTTTGTTGTTTATTTTGACGACATCTTGATTTACAGCCGCACCACAAATGATCACATCTAACACTTGAGGGAGGTGTTAATGGCACTACGAGAAAGCAAGCTCTATATCAACCTAAAGAAGTGTAATTTCATGACTGATCGATTACTCTTCTTAGGTTATGTTGTAAGTGCAGGTGGCATACATGTAGATGAGGATAAGGTGAAGGCTATTCATGATTGGCCAACACCTAAGACTGCTGGCGAAATGCAAAGTTTCCATGGCCTTGCTACTTTTTATAGGCACTTCATTCGCAATTTCATGATCATTGTGGATTCCCTCACTGAGCGCTTGAAAAGAAAAGTTCAACTAGGACACTGCAGCAGAAAGAATCCTTGCCGACATCAAAGAGAAGCTATGCACTGCACCAATCCTAGCCTTGCCGAGCTTGGAGAAGCTGTTCGAGGTAGAGTGTGGCACATGTGGTGTGGGAGTTGGAGCTGTCCTCTCCCAAGAGAAGAGACCAATTGCCTACTTCAGCGAGAAGTTAAGCGAGGCCCAACAAAAGTGGTCGGCATACGACAAGGAGTTCTATGCAGTTGTACGAGCTCTGAAGCATTGGGAGTACTACCTGATTGGATGCGAGTTCATCCTTTACTTGGATCATCAAGCGCTGAAGTATCTCAATAGCCAGAAGTGGATCACCAGTGACATGCATGCCAGGTGGACCACATTTTTGCAGAAATTTCCTTTCAAGTTGGTTCACAAAGTAGGAGTACAGAACAAGGTGGCCGATGCTTTGAGTAGATGAGCCGCATTGCTGGTAACACTAAGCAATGAGATTGTAGGCTTCAAGTATTTGAAGGAGCTATATGCAGAAGATGAGGATTTCAAAGACGTGTGGCAGAAATGTAGCATCAAACAACCTACAGGAGAATTCTATATTCTTGATGGTTATTCGATGCGTGCTACTCAATTGTGCGTTCCTCGCTCTTCCTTGAGAGAAAAGATAATTCAAGATTTGCATGGAGGGGACTAGCTAGACATCTTGGGCAGGACAAACCATCACAGTCACCGAAGAGCGATATTTTTGGTCGCAGCTCAAGAAGGAAGTTAGTCACTTTGTGCAGTGATGTTACATATGCCAAACTGCAAAGGGACAGTCGCAAAATACCGATCTCTATATGCCGCTAGCAATACCTCAGCATATATAGGAGGACCTATCCATGGATTTTGTGCTTGGTCTACCTCGAACTCAACGAGGCATGGATTCTGTTTGTGTGGTGATTGATAGGTACTCAAAGATGGCGCACTTCCTTGCCGAAAGACCTCAGATGCATCCTATGTCGCGCGGTTCTTCTTCAAAGAGATTGTTAGGTTGCATGGTGTTCCTAAATCCATCACATCCGATAGAATACTCAGTTCCTCAGTCATTTTTGGGTAACGCTATGGCACATGTTTGATTCTTAAATTATAACAGCACAGCCCATCCCCAAACAAATGGACCAACTGAGTCACTCAACAGAACTTTGGGCAACCTCATTCGAAGCATCTGCGGAGAAAACCAAAGCAGTGGGACTTTGCTCTCGCGCAAGCACAGTTTGCATATAATAGCGCCAAGCACAGTGCCTTAGGAAGAGCTCCATTCTCAGTTGTCCACATGCAGATTCCCAGACATGCTTTAGACTTAGTTCGTCTACCCAAGGTCCCCAAGCTGAGTGTTGCAGCTGAGAACCTAGCCGAGGAGGTGCAAGCTATCCAAGCTAAAGTGAAAAAAGACTAGAGGAAGCCCACACTAAGTACAAGGAAGCTGCCGACAAGCATTGCAAACCCAAGACCTTTGAGGTAGGGATATGGTGGTGTTTCTTGTAAAAAAGATTTCCAGTGGGCACTTATAACAAACTAAAGCCAAAGAAGTACAGGCCATTTCAGGTGCTAAGAAGATCAACGATAATGCCTATGTCATTGACTTGCCTGAGGACATGGATATATCCAAGACATTTAATGTTAGTGACATGTACACCTACTATCCGCCGGATGAACCTCAATACCCGAAGCCGGTTCCAAACTCGAGGTCAAGTTTCTTACAAGTGGAGGGGACTGACGTCGAGCATACGGAGGAGATCTTCCAATCCAAATTCAACCATACTCACAAGAGTGGATGGGTTGGATAGTGAAGTTTATCTTATCTTAATTTTTGAAAGGAGTGTATCTGGTCTATATTATGTCTAGATCCATATCATGTCCAGATTTAAGATCAGAATAAGGAGTGTATCTGGTCCATATTATGTCCAAATTCAAGATCAGAATAAGGAGTGTATTTGGTCCATATTATGTCCAGATTCAAATAATATCCAGATTCAAGATCAAAATAAGGAGTGCATCTGGCCCTATGATGTACTCACGATTTTCATTCAATCAAAACAAGACTCCTTTCAATTTATCTCCTAAAGGCTTGGTTCTTCTACTGAGCAAGACAACGTGCAGCCTTGTTCTTCGCTTCCTCGCTGCATCACTTTGTCCTCTCCATGATGTGATATAAGAAGCCCATCTGAGGATATCTTTCATTATCCATGGCCTAAAGCAGCTCATATAAAGTCTTGATAATCTTCACTATCTTCTTAGCCCGCTATTAGAATGTTGGTCTCATCACTAAATTCTCTACATTACTCCTCTCAGTGCCTGTCCTGACATATCTACTCTCTTACCACTTGGGACTGACAAATATCTGATGAAGATGTACTTATTAACAAGGCTATCAAGTACTATATAATTCGTAAAGAACTGCATGACACCTAATTTCAATCTCTCTCACTATACACCTCCGCATTAATGATAGGACCCATGTGTGATTGTAAATGAATCTAGTCTATGTTAAGTTCACTGCCTCCTGCACCCTACTAAGCTTCCCCATGTCCATCAACATAAGGTCGATACAATATGTAGCATATGAGGTCTAGTAAATATACGATCGCCGCTCCATCAGGATCTCCCTTGTGGTCTTATACTATGGCCCATTATCGATGATAACCTGCATAATATTTTGCTTTCCTACCTGATTGATCACCTCCTCCATCAATCTGAGGATGTACATAATGTCATCCACCAGATCTAAGACGTCAATGAACTTCTAAAAAAAACTTTCACATCACAATTGGCATGAAGTTGATTATGCTCTGCCTAGTACGATTAGTCCAACCGTCATACATCACCGTCAATCCATACATCAGTCATTTATTTTGTTATTATGCAATCCATTTTGCAGCTCCTTATTGTTGTCAAGAAGCTTACCGTAGGTATCCTTCAATCTTCAAGGATCTTATATGGACCAACAACCTGCATGGATGCAGTGGCAGAGCGATAATGTGCAACCTGCTGCATGCACTAGCATATAGCTAAAGTAAAATCAAGATCCAATAGCTAACCGCATGTCAAATGAAAAAGATGAAGCTTGCTTATCTATTGCATCATTTACAAATATATATAATACATCAAGACCCACATAAAATCTCATGATTGTGAGAAACAAATAAAGAAAAGATACAATCCCATGATTGCGGGAAACAAATAAAGAAAAAATTCAAATGATACAAAATCATGGATAGTAGAGCTGATGGAGAAATTAATATATTTCCTATGGAGGAATTGTCATGCTTTCCAAATATAACTTTCTAAATATAATAATATTCCAACACCCCCTCAAGCTAGAGCGTAAATATTATGGAGCTCCAGCTTGTTACAAATATAATCAATCCTCATTACAAATATAATCAATCCTCGGACCCCTCAATGACTTGTAAATATATCAGCTAGCTGATCATTAGAGCTCACAAAAATCATAGAATAATATCAGACTGTAGCTTTTCTCAAACAAAATGACAATCTATCTCAATATGCTTCGTACGCTCATGAAACACAAGATTCGAGGCAATATAAAGAGCAGCCTGATTATCACAGAACTTCATAAGCTCAGACTGAATAACTGAATAACCCCTAGCTCCTCTAGAAGAGACTTTAACCATACCAGCTCACATGTAGTTAAAGCCATAACACGATATTTCGCCTCAGTACTGGAACAAGCAACAACTCCGCTTCTTGCTTTTCCATGAGATGAGATTTGCATCAAGAAAGACACAATACCCAGAGGTAGATCATCTATCTGAGGGAGATCCTGCCCAATCGGCATCAGTATAGCCAACTACCTGGCTATGACCACGATCCTGATAAAATAATCCTTTACCTAGTGCACTATTTAGATATCTAAGAATACGAACAACAGCCTCCCAATGACAAACAGTAGGAGAGTCGAGAAACTGGCTGGTGACACTAACAGCAAAAGATATATCTGACCTAGTGACTATAAGACAATTCAATTTTTTGACTAATCTCTGATATCTTCCAAGATCTGACACAGGCTCCCCCTGACCAGGAACAAATCGTACATTAGGATCCATGGGAGTATCAACAGGACGAGACCCTAACATACCTATCTCCTCCAACATGTCAAGGAAATACTTTCTCTGATTCATAACTATACCCGGACGAGATCGAGCAATCTCAATACCAAGAAAGTATCGTAACTCTCCCAGATCTTTGGTCTGAAATTACTATGTAAAAAATCCTTCAGAGCAGTAATGCCATTACTATCATCACTAGTAATAATAATGTCATCTACATAGACAATCAAAAGAATGCACTTGTCCAACTCCGAATATCTATAGAAAACCGCATGATCAGATGTACTTCTGAAAAGGCCGAACTGAAGAATAATAGAACTGATCTTCCCAAACCAAGCCTGGGAGACTGCTTCAGGCCATATAATGACTTCTTCAACCGACATACATACTCTCCCTAAACAACATACCCAGGAGGTTGCTCCATATAAATATCCTTGTGAAGATCACCATGTAGAAACGCATTCTTAATATCCAGCTAATGAAGAAGCCAATGAAAGATAGCAACTAAACTTAGGAGAAGACGAACAGATGTGAGTTTAGCCACAGATGAGAACGTATCAAGATAATCTTGACCAAACATCTGAGTGAAACCCTTTGCAACTAGGCGAGCCTTCAATCTGTCAACCTGCCCATCAAGAGAACACTTAATAGTATAAACCCAGCGACAACCAATAATATACTTGGAGGAAGTGGAACAAGATCCCAAGTATCCAAATCACGTAGCGCAAACATCTCATCATCCATCATCTGCTTCTAACCGGAATGAGCAAGTGCCTGAGTAACAATACAAGGAATAGAGATTGAAACAAGCGAGGAAATAAAAGTAGAATATCTGGGAGATAAAGATAGATAACTAACAAAACGATCAATGGGATGTTTGTTCGATTATCTTTGCATAGAGTAATAAGAACATCCAGATCAGGAGCTGGCGTAGTAGGACTATCTGGTAGAGAACCAACTGATACTGGTGTTGAACCCGTGGGCTCAAACACCAAGATCCCAAGTGGTGCACGATACTGATATGTATGAAAATTCAGCCGATCAAATCTAGATGGAGATAGAGGAATGGACATAGGTGATGAGGATGTATAACCACATGGAAGAGATACAGACAGCCCAATAGATACAGACTCCTCATGAGAGATAATAAACTTAAACTCAGGAGAGAAATAAGGAATGGACTCAAAGAATGTGACGTCAGACGATATAAAGACACGATGAAGAATAAGAAAGTAGCACCTGTATCCCTTTTGAGATCGAGAATATCCGAGAAAGATACATTTTAAGAATCTCGGGGACAACTTATCATGACTAGGACCAGACTGATGGACAAAATAGGTGCACCCAAAGACTCTAGGAGGTAAGACATACAAGGAGTCCTTAGGAAATAAAATCGAAAAGAAAATTTGATCATGCAATACGGATGAGGATATACGATTTATGAGATAACATGCAGTAAGGACAGCGACATTCCAAAAATGAACAAGCACATGCATATGTATAAGAAGTGTCCGTGCTGTGTCAACAAGATGACGATTCTTGTGCTCTGCTATCTCATTTTGTTGAGGCATATAAGCACAAGATGTTTGATGAAGGATCCTATGAGTAGTCATAAAGTTTTGAAAATTAGTAGATAAGTACTCACGGACATTATCACTTCGAAGAATTTTAATGGATGTATGAAACTAATTTTAATTCAGCATAAAATACAGTAAAAACTGAAAATAATTTAGCACGATTACATAATAAATACACCCAAGTCATATGAGAATAATCATCAACAAAAGTGACAAAAGAGTTAAATTTCATAGAATAAATAATTTTACTGGATCCCGAAATGTCAGAATGAACAAGACTAAAGGGTGCTGAAGCACGTTTATTTGACCGACTAGGAAAAGGACTACAACTTTATTTTCTAACTAACATGATTCACAATTTAACTCACGGACACCGGACACACTAGACACCATCTTTTGGAGATTTTGGAGATGAGGATGACCCAACCGACTGTAAATTTGAAGAGGCATAGCAACAACTGCACACACTGGTAGTCTAGACAATCGATACAAACCATGAGACTCAAAATCGAAACCAATCGTCCTCCCTATCTTCAAGTCCTGCTCGACCACAGAATCAGAAGAAAAGGTAACTAAGCAATGCAATTATTTAGTTAATTGGCTAATGAATATTAAATTAACAAAAAATCATAAATATATAAAATAGAAGACAAGGCAAATTAGAATGAAGAAAACAATTTCCCTACCCAAACTGTAGTAGTAGACCCATTGGCCAAAATAATATGTGGTAAGGTTTGTGACTCAATGATATGGGCAAAACTATGTGCCCAAATATGTGATCAGAGGCACCAGAATCAAAAATCCAAAAACAAGGTTACCTGATGAGTGACTAAGACAAGCAATCAGATTACTATATTGTACTAGAGCAATGATGGATGAGGAAGCCTGCTGTGATGCCTGGAACTGAAGAAATCGTGTATTCTCCTCCTCAAAGATCGTAACACTGTCCGAAGCTGAGACAGACACTGTCGAGTTGTCCTCAACTGACTGAGTTTATACATTATATGCAGTCCGCTGTGAAAATCCATAAAGAACGTAACAGGTGTCCCGAATGTGCCCATGATGATTACAATGGGTGCACGAAGGACGACCACCACCACCACCACCACGGCCTCGACAACCACCTCGTCCACTTCTAAAATCTGAATCTCCTAAGTGGACAAAACGGAGTGGTTGGAGGATAAAGCTGCATCAGGACGGTTTGCTCCTATGGATGTCCGGAGCAAACGTGAGTAAACATCTGCAGGAGAGGATATAGGATCTGAACTAATGATCTGGATGCGAACACCCTCTAACTCCGGACGAATCCCATGAAGACATAAGACAGTAATCAGACGATCCCACTGAACCTATTAGACCCGAATATCAGAAGAAAATGATAATAGCTCATATAACTCAGTAGCAAGCGACTGATGGCACCCCAGCTAAGACTGCATATCAGAATCTCCCTGTTGGAGATGAAAAGAGAACGGATCACATCGCACAAGTATGTAAAATTGTTCGAGTACAATTCTCGAGTGCGGACCCAGGTACCATAACATGTACGAATCGATTTGAAGATAGAAAGTAGGTCAGAGTCAATGGTCTGCCAAATCAAACTAAGAATTTGAGCATCGACTCTTTTCCACGGATCTCGACTAGCAACAAGGATCGAATCAATAGAGGATGTAAGATGGTCAGAAATGTCCTGACTTTTGCACCATAACTCCACAGATTCAGCTCACGACGAATAATTTTACCATTCAACTTGTCAGCAGTGATCATAACGGATCCAGTGAGGACAGAGGTATTCACCCTAAAGGTGGGTGTGGTGGATGTGGCTGTAACATCAAAAGTAGAAGCCATTGGATAATGATTTTGGATTAAAGAGAGATCCAATCAAGGGCAGCAGAAAAATTTAGACCAAAAGAACAGCGGCAATTGCTGTTCAAAATAGATTTTGCAAAGAAAGATCTAGACAGATTGAAAGTGCCAGCGGCACTGACTGGCCGACGGTTGCTGCAGCTAGACACTCAACAAAGGAACTGGCGACCTTTTAATCTGCTGCTTGCGACTAGGAAGATAACAGTGGACAGAAAAGATCAGAAATTTATGGCTGCTGATCTAAATAACAGCAGCATTGAACAGAAAAAAAGACAGCAATGAGGACTGCTGCAGCGGACAGAAGACAAGGACCAATCGTATAGAGACTGGACGTCGATGAGGACTGCTGCAGGACAAAAGATGGAGGCTAGGATTTCCCCTTCTCCTTTGGCTCTGATACCATGTCAAATAAAAAAGATCAAGCTTGCTTATCTATTGCATCGTTTACAAATATATATAATACATCAAGACCCACACAAAATCTCATGATTGTGGGAAACAATAAAGAAAAGATAATCCTATGATTGCGGAAAACAAATAAAAAAAATCAAATGATACAAAATCAGGGATAGTAGAGTTGATGGAGAAATTGATATATTTCCTATGGAGGAATTGTCATGCTTTCCAAATATAACTTTCCAAATATAATAATATTCCAGCAACACATCCTTCAGCATACTATCAACCCTCTATTGCTTGGAATTCTTGCTAGAGGTGTATAGATCCAATCATGGATAGTAGCTTCTGGTGGAACCTCTCTAGAAGACTTCCTTCTGCTGTCAAAAGCTCCCAACATAGATACAATATGGCTCATGCTCCTATTGATGAGCTCTTTAATAAGGTCATCCTTCTAAACTTTGATTCTACTGCAGTGCTCATAAAGCCCAACCCCAACTCATAAGCTGAGGGTCTAAATTGAGCCCTATATCTAGCCACCTCAAGTTGCCACTGATCATTCAAGCTTCGTCCAAGTGGCAACCTGGATCTGTCTCATCATCCAGAGCGGATGCTTTCTCTAACTCTCTAGAGCGATTAAGAATATGACTCTGAGGCTCGACGGTCCACCTCCATCTTTGAAATCCTCTCCTTCGTTACTTCGAAATTAGCAAAGTGCTTCATCAATTGACGGACCCCTCATGGGCTCAACATATGGCTACATTGGAATAATCGCTAATGAAATGCTCCTTCAATCTAGTTACCCTTTCTTGAACTGTGTTGCACCAATTGCATTTCCTACAGTGCCGATCCGAGAGCGTCTGTCTATGGTCCCAACTAATGTCACGCTCTAGATCCTCCCTCAATGGATCCATTCCTGAAGGTTGAACAAGCGCATCAGTTTAATAATTATATAAAAATAGTAATAAAATTTCATTCTTCTAATTTTTATATTTTTTGAATTATTTTTTTTAATTAAAAAATATTATAAATTTAAAATTATGAAAATTAATTTGACCTTAGATCCATGTAGAATTCTACCATGGATGCTACATATATTTTTCTAAGACAACGGGCATGCATGAAATGCTATTTTTTTCAATTTCATTCAAATTTAGGCCTAAACCACTACCCACATAATGCATCAAAACTTTGATAAATGGACATCAAATTTATGTCGAGAGTAACTTACAGCCTCTAAACAATATTTTAATATTATAATTATTTTTAAATTATATTTTTTAAAAAATTATTCAAAAATATATTTTAATTAAAAATTATATACTTAATGAAATTACTAATTTTGTGTTATTATGTAGACCATCCATAGATCTACAACATATAAAAAAATCATGCCAAGATCAAAAATTTTGGTATGATTTCACCTTATTTTTCTAATTTCTATAAATTTTAAAGTTCCAAAAAAAAGAGAGGTAGGAGAGAGGGAGGTGAGATAGAAGCATGCGAACCTCTAATCGATACTTTTCCTCATTTAATAGCTTTTTTTTACCATGGTGAAGGAGGAGGTTTTTACTTTCCATAGGAAAGAGGAATAGAAATCTCACCCCATTCCCTTATTTAAATGCCTGAACCGAGCGGAACCTATTGAACTGCTTAGTTCGGGGCAGTTCACATCGATTTGAACCTGGTTCCTAAAATAAAGGCCGAACCAAATAGATTTTACGCCAGTTCAGCCTAATACCGGGTAGTTCGGTCTGATTCAACAAACCATGCACACATCCATGTTTCATGGAAACAAGGAACCAGTGCTCAAAGCCTCAAACATTTCCTTTTTATGTTTTTTAAAAGTTATACAATGTCCGGTCCTAACCCCTCCTATGCCCTTCAACCACTTACTAAATATTACTTGGA
Source organism: Elaeis oleifera (assembly GCA_000441515.1). NCBI lineage: Eukaryota > Viridiplantae > Streptophyta > Magnoliopsida > Arecales > Arecaceae > Elaeis > Elaeis oleifera. The sequence goes on from KE506318.1 coordinate 22,072, forward strand.
TCCCTATTACTATCTAAGAGGGAAGAAAACAATGGTTTTGGGGTTCTAAGGAAGTAGAACATAGATCCTTATCCAAAAGATTTTCTTAAAAAAAATTCTATACCAGATCCTATATAATACATCTTACGGAGGGCCCTCTATAACATGCCATAGGTATATTTGAGAATCTCAAAACACCATTTGAGAAGAGATAGATAGAGCACAAGGAGGCTCCATTAGTTCTAAACCCCACCTCCTTCACCCCTTGGAATGAGATGCTGACCCCCTTTGTCTCCTCCATCCCTCCCTCTAGCTCTAGCCACCCTCCACCACCTCCAACCACTGATCCCACCATTGGAGCCACCATCCCAAACAACTCACTTTTCTTTCTCCTCTTTTTTAAGCCCTAGAAGTCCTCACCAATGCCGGCCCCACCAACAATGGGTTAGAATATCATGATAAAAATAGGATTTGTATCACGCATCATCATGACCATTGTCGGGGAAAGGAAATTGTCAAATCTAGTACTCCACTACCATTGCCACGAAGGGTACAAGGAGGAAGGAGGCCATAAGAGATCGAAGGAGGGAAGAGGCAGCATGGACAAGCCCGCCAAGGGCGACAATGTTACCATTAAACCTTTCTTCTTACTCCATCCTCCACTTCCACCGTCACCACTAGCAATAGAGGATCTCAAGGATGGAGCTGGCATGGCGTCGAAGAGCCAAGCTGTGAGAACCAATGGCACTATCCATGGTCACAAGTGCCATCGCATGCTTTGTTGCTGCCAGTGAAGAACTAGTTAAAGAGCTATATGCGGTTCCTTTGTGTCTCACTGGACGAAGAGGAAGACTAGGATGGCATTGGAGGCAAAGTCCAAGGAACTAGGTGCTGCTGCTCGTCAAGGTACAGAATGGTAGGGCTGCTTCTTCTCAAGGTACGAAAATTCTAAAGGAGGGAGGAAAGGAGGAGGAGATGATGGGGTGACCATAGTCTCACTCAAACTCGTGGAGGTGGCCTGGAACTAATGGAGCCTCCATAAGCTCCATCTAAATCTTTTGGATTGGTGTTTCGAGGTTCTCAAATTTGCCTATGTGACAGTTCTAAAGGTCCTCTAGATTTCCCTCCTCAGAATTTTATTCAGATTTTCTTCCCACATCTACTATGTTGAAGGAGAACCAAAGGCACATGCTTGGTGCAAGATTTTGGTCTAAGTTTCGGTAAAACCTCTTATAACCTAACAACTTAAGTACTTATATCATAATGTTCCTACAAGTTTATTTTCATTTTTGTTCTTTCTTGTAATTTCTAGATTGCTAAGTATGCACACAAAGCGGGAAAATAATACACATAAAAACATTGCAAACAAGTTAATCTGGAAAATAAAAGATACTAGTAATTTTACTATTATTATTAAAAGTTTCAAAGAGGATTTTTTTTCCCTAAATGAAGCATCACATTGCTTGGACGCATCAAGATGTTGCTCAATGCAAGGTGTTAAATCCCGTAGGATGAGGCTGTCATGGTTTTCTATGGAACAAGATGCGCCATTGTCCTGCCCTTTTGGGACTGAGGATGTCCTAAGGCGTCCCGATCGGGACGCTGGGATGTTAGTGGGATGGCTCTGTCCCAACAAATGGGATGCTACCCATCCCAGCGTCTCGCAGGACGTCCTGCTGGGACCTGAATCCTTGACTTAATATTTGCAAGCAAACGATGTATTGTTACTCTTTTCAAGAAGCTTCTAGAGCCTAATCAAAATAAAAATCAAGAAAGAGAAGAATGGAAGATACAACTGATAGGAAAGTTCAAATAAATGAGAAAAGGGAAGTTCAAATGAATGCAAAGGAAATAAGGAGACAATGGATGACCATCTTGTTCTAGACAAAATGAGCTTGGAAAATGAGACAAGCTATACTTAATAAAATTTGGAAGGAAAGGGATAGTGATATTGTTTGTGGTGTGGTTGTAGAATTTTTATGCAATTTTCATCTCATTCCATGTAATCATAAGTCCTTACTTCACAACAACAATGGACCGTGTGGCAGATTTTGAAAGAGGACCAAAGCTACCAGCTTACCATAAGATTAGAACAAGCATTGAAAGGAAGCAGAGATGTGGATTCTTAATAGAATATTAAAGAATGATTAGAAGAAAAAAGTTGCACAATCATGTTGCATGGATGGATGGATGGAGCCAATAGGTCCAATATCAATTTCATGGTGAATATTCCAAGAGAGATATTTTCTAACGTCCATTAACACATTAGATATCTCCAATAATGCAAATCAAACATTCTTGTTTTTGATTTATTGGTGGAAGAAATTGAAAAGGTTAACGTACTGCAAATTATACTAGATTGTGTCATGGCAAAGTGAAAGCTAATAAAATGTTGATGGATAAATAAAAAAATTGTTTTAGACTCCTTGTACCGTATATCTAATTGGTATAACATTAGAAGACACTTAAAAAATTGAAGCACATATGCCACCATTGCTAAAGCCCAAACATTGTTCTTGGTTTGTACAGTGATTGTACTTAGTGGGATGCAAAAATTCACCAAGGAAAGAGAGCTAACTAGACCCCCCATGATCCCTTCCACCATAAGTTTTCTTACCCTTAAGAAGTGTTCTTGAGGAAAGGTTGGGTTTAGGTTGACACATGCATTTAAAGAATGAAAAATAGCCCTCTGCTAAAAGACATACAATATGACTTCAAGATTTCATATTAATAGATGCACATTTGGTAAGAAAACCAAAAAAAAATAACAGATAAAAAACTGGCGATACCATTACAGAATCCACCTCTCATCAAAATATTCCAAAATCCAAATAGACATGTACCTTATTGAATATCACCCAAATTTTTTGCAATTGCCTCCTTTGTCTTATCCATCATTTGATATATGTAAGATACTGTCAGTTTTCACCCAAATCCACTTATCTAAGTACCCTTATTAAAGGTGCACCCATTAATATAATATCTTAAGCTCTCATTCCAACCTCCTTTTCAGCATAAATACTACTCATCTATTCTCCAAATGCAAACATACCAAAGCCCAACCTTTTGTTCCCCATCTTTCAAGGTCCAAAACTTCTGGCTGAATGGATCATTTCGAGTCTAATTAGCTCTCTTCTATTAATAAATTTTGTCATCAAATTGAGCACCAACAAATATTGTATATATTGTATATATAGATTGTAACCATTTGGGCTTTGGCAATGGTAGCCACATGAGCTTCCAACTTCCAACGTCCAATATTAGATCAAGTAAATATGCAACACAAGGAACTAAAATAATTTCTTCCTTTCGTTCATAAATATTTCACTGACTTTCACATTTATCATGGCACAATCCATTATAATTTGCATAATTTTACCTTCCTATTTCTTCTACCACCAAATTAAAGTGTGCAAATATTTTCTCCATATCATTGGACATATCTAATGCACAAATTGACCTTTAAAACTACATACCACTTGGACTGTTCACCAGAAATAAGGACCTATTGGCTCTATCCCTCCATCCACTAGACATGATAGCGCAACTCTTTCTTCTATTCATTCTTTTGTGTTTCCATCGAAGAATCCAATCTACTTTCTTTTCAAGATAAATGTTTCTGATTCATGATAGCTTGGTAGCTTTAGTCCCTTTCCCAAATTCGCAACATGCAACTCCACACCGTTGCAAAACAAGAATTTTTGATAAATATTGAATCAGATGGAATTTACATAGAAAATCCTGTAACTGTGCCACAAATCAAACCCTACCCATTTCCTTTTTCACATTTTATTAAGTGTAGTTTGCCTTTTCTTCCATGCTCATTCTTTCTATAACAAAGATAGTCATCCATTGTCACCTTCCTTTTTCTTCGTCATTCATTTAAACTTCCTATTTTATAACAAAATCCGGATAACAAATATTGTACATTCTTTTTTTACCTTTCTTCCTTTTTATTTTGATTAGCCTCCCAAAGCTTCTTGAGATGAGTAACAATCTAATCACTTACAAGCAAACAGTGTCCAAAATTTTGATTGTTCAAACAAAGTGATGTTCATTCAAAAACACCTCCTAAAACTTTCTTTACAATACATATATTGCAAGCACATAGTATTATCTAGATTAGCTTGCTTGCTATGTTCCCATATGATATCATCATACTTTTCTTTGCTCCCCATACTTAGAAACCAGCAAATCACAAAAAAGAATCAAACCAACATAAACTAGTACAAATATATTGACAAAAATACTTATGTATTTAGGTTTATTACCCAAACATAGGCCAAATCATGCACCAAGCACATGCCTTTGGTTTCCTTTGATGTAGAAGCATGTAAGGAAAAATGCTCTAAGATTCATATCAAAATGATCTCAAATTTGGATCCATCTTCTTCCCCTTAATACCTGCAAAAACATTTCCCCCTTGGAGAGTAATAGAGACCCGAGATAATGTATAATAAATGGTGAGCATCTAAGGGAATGGGAGATCATAGAACATAGCTTTTTATTGAAACATTAAAAAGATTTGGGCGCCAGTTTGCTCATGCACAAAAAAGGACATGTACTATTGCTCATGCACAAATTGAGATGACACCCTGTTTTCATACATGAACAAAGCCCCACAGGATATTTAAGTGGAGCGATGATCCATGATTTGGATCATACAATCTACTTCTTGATCACCCAAGTTTTGTTGATTCCGATTCCATGATCTGGATCGTTTTCCCTTTTCCCAATTCAGATCATCAACCCCACTAATTTAACTTCATTGAAGGTAGCCATAACTTCTTTCTCATTGCATTCTAAGAACATCATGGTTAGGGAAAAAAATTCTCCTTCTTAGCTCTTGATGAATTCTAGCCAAGAAAGATGAGATGATAGAGGTCAAGAAGCTGGAAAAAGAAAAACAGAAAATAGTTACATTTAAATACATTTTTTTTAAAGCCAGGGACTTAAATTGTTAAATGAATATGAAGTTAAAAGAAGCTAGTGCAAGGTTCGTGGTCCTGGTACTGGACCTCGTACTGAACCATCCTATCACCGTATCACAGTACATCTAATACAAGGCTAGTTCCGCGTACCGAGTGTTGGTATGCCTCCTTTACCACACCCCAGTTCAGTACCAATATGGAACGGTCCAATCAGTATGCACCCATACTAATCGGTACAGCAAATCTTGATCTAGTATTTGATCTCATCCATGAAAATTTATTGAACATGCTTCACTTGATACTTCCTCTTCAGCTATGATTGTCAAATTAAATTAGCACATTAAGTGATGCAACCCATTAGCATCAGCACCACAATTAATTCTGTAATGTACCATGCAAAAGTTTGGATTTGGGCTGATCTATAAAATTCTTTATAAACAGGAAATATAGATGTATTTGAGAGATAAAAGAGAAAGTAAGGGACAATGGAGGAGGAAAGAAGTTGAGAAAGAAGACAAT
>KE506318.1:56462-73844 GCA_000441515.1 Elaeis oleifera
GCCAAGACATTATATGAAACCGGTATTGAATATTTAAATATTCAAATTTTAGTATCTCAAATATTATTATTTTATTTATTTTCAATTATTATTTTATAAATAATTAATTACCTTTTGAAATACTATTTAGAATAATACATATATAAGATGGTTGGAATGATGAGAGGGAGAAAGATTGGAAAGCCAAATGGGAAGAGGATTTTGAAAATGAATGAGTTGATTGGGCCGGCTATTCTTTTAAGTTATGAATGCATTGACCAAAATGACGTATAGCTATAATTCAACTTTTATTCCTCATTGTCTATGCTACACATTTGATTGAAGATTTTATTAATTCAAGCTATATGGAGAAACAATCAGCAATAATAATAGAGAAAGAGAAAGTTAACAGCAAACAATTAATGAAACGGTTTTCTAATAGTGAGCATTGCTGTGACTTACTCCATATGAGATCTTATGAATTTACCAAGTTGTATGAAATACTGAGAGGTACCAGTTGGCTCAAGGATAATAAAATAATTATATTGAGGAAAAGTAGCCAAATTTCTTTATATTTTGACACATAATGAGAGGAATCGTGCAATGTCATTCTTTTGGCATCGTTCCTAGAAACTACAAGCCATCAATTCTATAAAATGTTAAGGATTATATTATTTTAGAAGATTTATTTTTCAAGCAACCAACTAGATTAAAACTTCCTCCATACATATGGAATAGTAATAGATACCATCGATATTTCAAGATAAATACAATCTTATAACTCACTTTTAATAATTAGTTATTTTAGTATATATAGATATTTATAATAAAAATTATATGCTATATAATTTTCAAGATTTTGTAGATGCAATTGATGGAATACATATTTATATAAAAGTATCTAGAGTAGATGCACCAAAGATATCGAGGTAGAACAGAGTATCCAATGCAAAATGTATCGGCTGCATATGACTTTAATATAAAATTTACATATATAGTACCTAGATGGGAAGTAATTGCATCTAACTCAAGGATTATCAAAAAATACTCTTGTTAGGGATGATAAGCTTATAATACCTAGAGGTAATATTAAGAAGCTTCCTCAAATTATAAATTATATAAATTATTATTATTTTCTAACAAGGCTTAATGACCTTTTTTTTTTCTCTTTAATAGGCAAATATTATCTAGAAAATATGGGTTTTATGCTAAAGAGTAGACTCATTATACCATATAAAGGAGTATATTACTACTTGAAAGAGTACTCAAAACACTTTCTGGAGAATCCTATAGAATTATCTAATTTGCGACATTCTTTATTATGTAATATTATTGAGAAAGTATTTGGTGTATTAAAGAAAAATTTTCTATAATTTCAGACATGATAGAACCTCAATTTTTAGTTGATATAGTTATTGAAGTAATATTGACATGCAGTACTTAGGAATGATATAGCAGCATACATATGGCATGATTATGTTACATATGGACCTACTTGGCTCCAAAGCCAAAAGTTATATATGGACTTTGATGTATTTTATATTTTAAGGTTCATTTGTATTACCTTATCTCTAAACAATTATGTTTGTGATGATGTTATGTGTTTTTGTTATTGAACACTAATTCTATGATTTAATTCTATGTTCTAATTTGGTAGACATATGGACATCGTTATGACATACAATGTTGTGAAATATCGAAGAAATTAACAAATAACAAGGAGAGTTTCAATGAACCTCCATAAAAATCTTTGAAATGAAATGATGAAATAGATACTATTTTGCTCAATACTTTAATAGAAGAACAAAATAATAGAAATAGGCCAAATAGTATTTTCTCCACTACAATTTACAAAAATATTATCGACATATACGTTGAGAAGCTTCAAGTCATGTTGACCAAAGCTACTATTAAAAATCATGTTAAACTGATGAAGAAAAAGTTTGGTATTGTTTATGACATTTTCAGGTTATAGTGGATTTTCATAGAGTCCATTAACAAAAAAGTTTGAGACTGAGGATGAAATATGGGATCAATTTATATAGGTTAACATTTAACTAGATTAATCAAATTTTGTCCTTCATGTATGTATGTGTGTGTGTGTGTGTGTTTGTGTGTATTAATTTTTCTATTTGCTCATTCATTTGATGAAACCCGGTGCAAGCAAGTGGAAGTATATGAAAATCTAAAATTATGACAAGTTGTATGATCTATTTGCAAAGGATATAATAACTGGTAAAGGTGCTACTAGTGTGAGAGGAAAGGTTCAACAATGGGAGGGAAATTTTGTGCAAAATGTTGTTACAAATAGAGTTGAAAATAGTAACAATGAAGGATACAGTCCACAATCTCCTGATGAAAGAATTGCTTAAACAAACTCTCAGGTAAGAGCATCATCTATATGTAATAAAGAAAATTGGTTGATGTATGTTGACCCTAGGTTAGATTTTGATGAATCACAAAATATTTGAGTATATGATTGAGACTAATGAGATATTTAAATATTTGAGGAGAGATTTCAGAAAGTTAGAATCATATTTCAAAGATGCTCAAATCTTCCATCTTGAGGATTCAAAGAATTAGATGAAAGAGGTCAAGCCATGAAAATTTCAAATGAAAAAGCTTGGAGTTAACTCATGAAGGAGTAAAGTCGACTCTGGCACAGTTTCAGATTTTGACATAGGCCTCAAGTCGACTTAAGAGTTTTTGGAGTCAACTTTGGCATGTAGGATCCAGCCAGTATATATCTCTAGTGGACTCCCTTAAACCTCGAGTCAACTCTCTTAATAAAGACATAAGGGTGATTTTCTGCATTCAGACCTCAAGCCGACTCCCACAAACCTCAACTCCACTCTTTCCAAAAAGATAGAGAAGTATTTTTTATGAACAATCCCTGAGTCATCTTTCGAAAACCTCGAGTCAACTTTAGGAAGGCTCAAATCGACTTTATATCTGTTAGAGCTGACTCCACTGCAGTTGATAGCTTCAATAGCTAATTTTTAAGAAGCTGTAGAATTATACAGAACTTCTCAAACGACTATTTCTCAACTTTGAATGGCTAGAAATCATTTTAATAATGTTAATAAGAATTCATAGATGCCTAAGCCATTATTGAAGCAAGAGAACTCAAGAGAATCAAATGGAACAAGAGAGAATATCAGAAAACTCTGAAAATTTTATTGTATATTAAGTAAGCAATCAAGAAGAGAGCTTCAACTCCAATCACCTGCTTCTTATGCATTCAAGTGATTTTCAAAGAAAAAGAGTGCATTAACTGTAAGAGCTTTCCAACTCATCAGATTGTGCTTCAATGACACATCATTTGCCTTTAAAGAGCTTGAGTTTGTGTTAAATTTTGTATTCAATTTTGTATGTAATAAATTTCAATTGAGATTGAAACTTGAAAGATAGGCTCATCCAAGCCTAAAATTGGATTTGCGCATATCTAGAAATAGTTTGAAAAAGATTTTGGTTGGTACATCTTGTGAAAATCAACTGGATTTAATTATGATCTCAGTAAAAATAATTGAACTATAATTTTGGTGATTATAGTTGAAATTTTTAAGGGATTACTTGGAGAGTGGATGTAGGTGTTGTACTTGACACCGAGTCACCATAAAATTTATTATTTATGTGTGCGTGGCTTTGATCCTTTTTCATCTATTTTATTGCTTCATGAATCTTCATTCATTGATAGCTTCCACTACATTCACACTTAATTCATCAAGTAGTGCACATATTTATTTTAAAGTTAAAAAAATTTTTGAAACCTAATTCACCTCCCTCTTGGATTGTATCTATAGACAACCGTATATTTGAGAAATAAGTGGAAGTCATCGATGCTAGAATGACTAGTATATAGGAAGCAATTAAAGAAGCAAATTATATTACTGAAAAGCGACTTTCAATTACTGAGAGAGGGTTGTAATTGCTAAAAAGGTATAAAAATTGCTAAGGATGAAGTGTTCAATGAGCTACCAAAGATAGATGTTTTAGAACATGAGCTTCTTGATACATTTTTACTTCCAATCAAGAGTCAACAAAAAAAATAGAGCTCTTTTTGGAGTTCCAGCCTATATGCATTAAAAACTGTTGAGCAAAATGATGGCTAAAGTAAATGGCCCTCAAATAATTATAGAAGTACTTGCAGGTTGTTTTATCTTATACTTTGCTATCAACTATTTATGATACCTTATGCATCTATATTTAGAACTTTGGTATCAGTACTATTAGGAGTTAGACATTTAAGTACTCATTTTGTTCCTAGATCAATCTTTTGTTTAGTTGCCATAAATCCTCTTGATTTATTTGGGATGGTTTTTGTTTAATTCCCATTAGTTCATTTTACTTACATATTACTATTTATATATTTAGATGAAACTTGATGAATTGTTTAGATAAGAAAAATGTATTGCTTATCCATTTTCCTTCTTCTCAACTCTTGATATCAAATTAGATTTCCATATAAGAATTTCGAACCATATTTGTTAAACACTGTCCATATTTCTATCAATCAAATTTTTATTTTATCAATATTATTAAATTTATTAGAAATTATTTTAATTTTAGTGCATAATTTTATTATTATAAGTAAATAACTAAAATTATCTTTTATTTTTCTATTTATATTCACTAGTTTTAGTTAACTATTTATATCAAATTAATTAAATATTAAAGTTAAATTATAAAATAATTAGCTATTTATATAATTAATAGATATAATTAACTGTTACATTAATTGTTATATAATTAATTTATAAAATTATTTATTGAACTAAATTTAATTAAAATTAAATTATTATATAATTTTATATAATTAAAAATGATAAAATTTAAGTATATATATTTTCTATTTTTTGTATGAATAAGTATTATAAATTGATAATAATATCATTTTTTATTAAAGAATAGTTTAGTAAAATATCATATAAATATCATTCGCCTCTATTCCATTCCTCCTATACCAAATAGAGAAAAAATTATTCTTATCTATCCTTCTATATTTCACCAAACATGTAGATGGATGAATGGAAGACCCATCTATTCTCTCCCTCATCCATCCTTCCTCCAATCCATCCTTTATAACAAACAGTGGATTAGTATATTAGCCTACTCCCTTGGTATTTTGGCTTGCTTTTCTAATACTTAGTAGGAGGCTTGCATCCTTTTAGTACCACTCGTCTAATTGACATGTTAGTTATATACTACTTTAGCTTGTTAGCTGAGTACTATAGCCCATTGATCGATTATGGGTCAACACTTTGATACTTGATTGAAGGTTGCATCCTTTCAAATTCTCTTATTCAGTTGCATAGCATTCCTTTTTGAAGATATAATATGAGTTGGTTCATATTGAATAGTTTCCAAGATGTATCGTACATTAGCCTTCGAATCATAATCATTGACTTGGATGTGGCACTATAAATAATACCTCATGCATCTCATCAATCAATGGCCAAAAGTCTGATGAGATATACCTGACACCACATCCATCAACTTAATTTGGGAATTAGATATCACTCGACTGATTTGAAGAAAAAGCTAACAAAGACCCTACAGATCCTTGAATCACTTGCTTCACTAAGAAGTTGGATAAGTTTGACTCTTATGAAAGGTGAACTTGTGTAATAGGTATGAATCATTGAAGATTTGATAGAGGTGAGACTCAAACTTGAGCAGTAGATAGACACTGTAGAGAATTTAATAGAGGTACAACCCAATAACTTGCTTGCTCCTCAACTCATGAGTATGATCAATATGGTTGATTTTGAAAGGAATATATCCAATATGGCTGATGCCCCCCTAGCTCTTAGATTTGGAAGCATATAGGCCATTGGTTGTTCAACATATTTCTTCCTAGTATATAAATCCAACATGTATGACCATTGATGAGAGAAGGCAACAATACACATTGGAGTGGTTGCCCCTAGCCCTCAAAATAAAGATAGGTTGCATTTGTTTGCACCACAAATATACGTCGGCCAATTATTTGGCTTTAGTGGATCAGTTGACGAGGGTCTGATAAAAAGCGTAATACGTAAAGGGCATAGAGATAATAATTTTAATAACATCAGTAGTTATTTTAAAAGAAGTGTTTGCAGAGAAGTGGATGAGTAGGGGGTGTAACCATAGGAAGGAGGTATCAAAAATCAATGAAAACTCTACTTTATCTGTTTGTTTACTTTATCTTTTCAATTATAATTTTAATAGCATCTTTCTTAAGAGTAGGTGGTAGTTTTGTAATCCAAAAGTTCTTGAAGTTTCAAGGCATCTCCAAATCCGATCATTCTTTTCAAATTTTTGGTCCTACACTAGTGGCATGCCATGCACTTTCTTTTATGTCATCAAATTATTGATTTTTTTGGATTTAGGCCATGAACAATCGAAAATAATTTTTGGCATGCTTGGTGGGACAACCCAATGCTACTAAAGAAGAAGGTTGAAGTTGAAACCTCCACTATGGAATAGCTGAATCTCTTTCTACTGGTGGTCAAGATGTTGAAAAATAATAGGCTCCCCTAGCTAAACAAGTGGACTTTGATTCATCCTTGCGGTAGATTAATGCTGTTAGCAATGGCGCCCAACAAGGAATGTCATCAGGAAAGAAAGTTGGCCAATGTGAAAATCAGTTTCCTACGTCAATGACTTTTCAATGGGTTATACACTAGATAAATGATACTGTGATGCGATTTCATTACCATCTGAATGAAAGTCAAAAAGATCTTGTGGAAACAATTACTAATCAGTTTGCTACAGTCGTAAGGTCGTTGGTAAGCTAGTAGAAAAGTATTTCTTTATATATGACCAAACATTTTAACAAGTTAATTATGTTATTGACTAAATAGAATCGGTCTCTACCAATACCTTAGAATGCGGCCCCAGTGGTACAATCTTGTAAAAATGCCCAATCAATAACACAAGTGTCGCCTACATAGTGTTTACAGTATGAAAATGTGAAAATTTTAGAACAGCTTGATCTGGATAAGATAATGTCTTATGATAAAGAAAGACTGAATACTATGAAGGAGAGTCATCTGGGACAAAGTCTTATTTGATAAATACAAGAATTTCGATTAGGTCTCTGGTTCCATCTCATACAGCCACTTCGGTCAATTATAAGCCTAATTTGAAGTTAAATGAGGCTAATAATTGTGCAATGAAAACTATGATTGAGTATAGACCAAATGCATCCATTAGCAAACTTAACGATCATGTCGAAAATAGAGCGAGGGTCGGTACAATAGTGGCTTTTAACATTGGGGGATGATAAGTTCAGGAGCGGATGTGAACAATGCTAGGGGCCAATATGTGGGGCCTATAATGATGCCATTATCATAAGAATTGATGGGTCAAAGTCTATTTTTAATCTTAAAATTGGGTTTAGTATGAGCGCTGCAGAGTTGGGCTCTTACACATTACATAGAAATACTGTATATCAACCACAGCAGAGAGTTCTAGCACATGTAAGGGTTCCATAGAACCAAAGTGATTATGCACAGCTTGGTCCTAATGTGACTCATTTGGCAGATATGATTGGAGAATAACTAGGTTTTCCATTTCGACCAACAAATAGGCCGTTGTATAGGAAACCATACCCAGAATAGTAAGATCAAGCATATGAGTTACCTAGAGGGTACAAAGTACCTAATTTTTTTGCTTCTAAGGGGATGATGGTATTTCGACTGTAGAACATAAAGATAGATTTTTTTCCAGTGTGGTGAAGCAGGTATTGATAACTTCCTCAAACTTAGCCTATTTGCAGATTCCCTCATTGAGTCCACTTTCTCATGGTATGAGAATTTATCTTGTAATTCTATTTTATTTAGCAAGAAATGGAAAGTCAATTTTATGCTTAATTTTATAGAACTGAATTGAAGTATCCATTATAGATTTGGCTAAATTGACACAACAAGCCGATGAATCGATTGAAAGATATATGAGCGAATTCAAAAGATCTGAAACAGATGTTATGCATCTTTAAGGGAGGTAGAATATGTAAAAATTACTCAAAACAGCCTTAACCTTGAGCCAAGGAAGAGATTTGCATGTCAGAAATTTTTTGATCTATTCCAATTAACATCTCAAGCAATAAATTATAAAACAATTCCTAGAGAAGAAGAACAACAGAAGCTTACGAAGGAAACTTATAGTAGAGATTTAATTATGATATTTCGACCATCGAGGCCAAATCTGAGGAACCAAATTTGAGGAATTTACTACAAAATCTTATGTTTGCAGAGCACTCGATAGGCTGAATATGCAAATTTGATCGACGATAACTATTCAAGTTTCACTAAAAGAAGAGATTAAGTTGCATTCGACATTACCAAGGCTGATTAAATATTTGATCACTTGTTGAAGGATAAATAAATCAAGTAATCGGAAGGTCACAAAATACCATCAATAGAGGAGTTGAAAGAGAAGAAATATTATAAATGGCATAATCGGTGGAGCCATAGTACAAACAACTACCTGATATTTAGAAATATTATACAAAAATCCATTATGAAGGACAGATTGAAGTTCCCTGACAAAGATAAGGACGTTATATTAAATGATGGAGATCCTTTTTCAGAAGTAACAATTAACATGATAAGTGCAAATCTAGCCAACATGATGGGTAATCATGACCGAAGTGGAATACAAAAGACTGACTGGCACAGAAGAAAAAGGGATGGCTGAAGGTTGAAATTCAGAAAATAGGCATGAAGCCAAACTTGAAGTACCAAAAGGGGCCACCACAACTCATAAAGCCCAAGCAAAACTCCTTTAAACCTCTAAATAGAGAACTTAGTAAGAAAGAAGAAAACAAATGGGATGATTTTAGCCAATACAGCAACAAGTCAAAGATGGGCTTTCATTATCTCAACAGTTTTACAACAAAATAAGAACTTGCAAAGCCAAACAATATAGAAGGCCATTAATTCTTGATGTGTGAGAGGGTTACTTTGGTTGCTATAGAACTCGATGTAAGATGAGTAACTAGTCATCTGATCCAAACAGAGGCCAAAGTTGTCAATTGGAATGAAAACATCAGATACCATCGAGAAATATTTACCAGCTGACCAAAGATCTAACAAAATCCTAGGTCAAGAAGAGTTGGGGTTGACACGCCATGATTGAAGTGAAAATTGTTAGTGCAAGAGGATCAAAAACACAATGTCTCTAGTAACAAAGGCTGATTTTCTATCATTTGAAAATAAAAAATTTATAAGGTTAGAGAATCCATGCCATTCCTAATCAGTATTTTATAAAATAAGATTCGATGGACCTAGCGGTTCTAGGAAAGAAAAAGGTAGGCCAAGGTCTGTGAGGATTGGTATCTGTCCAAATAGAAGTTTTAAAGATAGAATGTTGGTATAGAAAGACTTCTTTATGATGAATTAGAAAATGGAGAAAAAGTTGAAGGAACATCGGAATTGAAGATGGGAACCAGATAGTAAAGTTAGAAAATTTGAGTATAAGTACTTGAGGGTTAATGAAGGAGAGAATATTGGAAGCTTCAATTCTCTTTTATATTTTCATATTGCTCGACCAAAAGAAGAGATGAAGATGCCATGGAGGAAGCTTGAAACAGAAGGTACAGGAGTCAAAGTGAATCAAGATAAAAGAAGAAGAGACTTATTAAGATATAACATATCTTGAAAGTGTCAATTCAATAAAAGCACCTAAGGAGAAATTCACATGCGTAGAGGATCTTCAATATTTGGGGAGTATTGAATAAACATTTATGACCGAAATCTTGATAATGTCTACTAATTAGATGAGACCGAGAAAAGTGGCTGCCAAAGTTAAAGTCATAAATACTTTTGTAATACTCCTGTCTGTTGGATTAAAAAATGTGGGGGCATGGTTTGCCCCATAAATATTTGCCAGCTAATTATTTGGATTTAGAGGATCAATTGATGAGGGTCCGATAGATAGGATGACACATAAAGGGCTTCGAGATGATAAATTTTTAACAACATCAGTAGTTATTTAAAGAAGCAGTTACAAAAAGTGGATGAGTGGGGCTATAACCGTATTGTAAACTTATTTAACCTGAATGTAACCATAGGAGGGAGGTATCAAAAATTAATGGTTTACTTCATCTGTTTGTTTATTTTATCTTTTGAATTATAATTTTAGCAGTATCTTTCTTAAAAGTAAGTGGTAGTTCTATAATTTAAAAGTTCTTGAAGTTTCAAGATATCTTTGAATCCAATCATTCTCTTTGAATTTTTGGTCTGACGCCAATGGCACACCATGCACTTCCTTTTGCATCATTAATTTATTGAATTTCCTAAATTTTGGCCATGAAAATAGGGAAACAACATTATAGATGGATTGAACTGTTGCCCACATCTATCACCCCCATGAGATGCCTTATGTCGACATTATAATGTTCACATTTCTCAAGACACATATCCATAGATTGGCATGGCTCAATCTTGTCCTGGGCTCAAATGTCGACCTAATATTGATCGAAGTATCAACAACCACTTGTTTCATCTAACCTAATCCTCCATTCTCTTGCGAGGAGCCTTCCTCTTCAACTTAATCTATAAATTCTAAGAACTTTTTAGGACAATATTCAACCTTGTCCTTCTTATAGGCTGTGAGCTTTTGGAAGGCAAACTTTTCAAGGAACCCAATACTTCCATACCATAGAGAACTTGATTGGCCAATTTGTCCACCATAGGGATATGCTCGACTGATTTCTCCATAATATACTTCAGAGCATATGTGGCACATGATATCAACACTTGATAATAAAAATAAGCCTCTTGACCTACCTTGCTACAAAGTTGAGGATGTCTTCCATTGTTTTACAAGTAGTCTTAACATAGCCGCCACTTGGCTAGTGACTACTTCCAATAGGTCATGTTGGCTCTCATTGATATAAAACTTGAATTGTGTGACCATATTTTCTAGAGACCGGCTAACCAATGGATTATCTCCACCTATGGAACATGGATTTAAAGTCAAGGTCCCTAAGATGAGTGGAGTCAGTCTAGTCACCAAAATTTCAAATCCCTTCAAGGTTGGAGGAAATTAACTAGTCTAGGTGTCCTAGCCTGGAAGCTCTAAGGCTCCTTGATATGGTGTAGTGGATTCTTCAGTAATCCTAATATTGAGTATTAGTTTTCTCAGCTTCATGGTGATAGCTACCTGAGCAGCCCTCTAGGCATACAAGTAAAGATGTGTTGGTTGCTGGATTTTGTGCTAGGAGGGATGAATGGTGTGTCTTCCTAATAAGTTGATGTGAGTGCATGATCATGCCACCAGTGTCAATAATTGGAAAGAAGATAGAGTGAAGGGTTCACAGCACTGATCTTAGTGCCTTGACTTTAAAACATTTTCACTACAATAATATCACTTGCCTAAAAAAAGGAGGATATAGGTTATGGTCAAGGTTATGATTCTACACTAATAGTTATAGATAAACTAAGGAAAGCCATATAACTAGAGCAAAGAATTAAAGATAAATACAATGATAAATTAAACATAAAAAAAAAGATAACAATAGGTGTTTGATTGAATAAAGGGTCCTACATCTTGCTATTTGTACTTGATATTATAATTAGTTTGATAATCGTTCTTGACTGGTGCCAATATATATCCACCTATAATCTTCCACTTCTTTGATAATTAACAACATTCAGCACCAACCATCATCTACTATATATGTTATGAAAACTGCTAGATCTTCCACCATATAATGATCCTTCTGCAAGAGTAACAAAGGAACCCCATTGATCACCATGCCCACTTGGCCTTAAATTGGGCATAGCTTAACCTTATTCAGTTTGTCCTTGATTGCTGCTACTTCTGGCCAATGCTCTCTTTCTTTAGTATATTGGGAATTATAGGTCTCATGTTGAAATCATTCTCGAGATTGCTCGGTCAGTTCCTTAAGGCTCCAACCTCTTAGTTACTCAATTTTAAGGTGTTTAGCTCAAAATGACTCCATTATCCTATGCAAGCCTTGCCACATGATTGAATATGCATGTATCCTTTGAATGCCATCATTAGTTAGAATATGTTATAAACAAGATTTTGAACTTCTGACTTGATGGATCACCTTGCATTCAAATCCTTGAAAATGAGCTAGATCAGTTGTGAAGTGGAAAACTAGTTTCATTTTGTACCCCTATCATACATGGTGGATTTTGGGATTTAGAAGCATCTGCTTCCCAAGTTTTTGTGCACTATTCAACATGATGGCAAACATATATTTCAAAGTCCACCATGTATTATTGGTGGACTTGAAGTCAACACCAAGTTTGCACTTTCTGTGAAATATAAACTACTTCAAAACTTATTTATGGTTGAGTTTGTATAATTTTTGGAATAAAATAGAAAAGCTTTGGCGGCTATTGGTAAAATATGCAGAAATATTTCAAAACAAAATTACTGAAGCTTTTGCATTGAGGTAATAGGTTAAAGTTAGGCTAAATATTGATTTCCATGGCTTCGAGCTATTAGTTATTGTTACGGTGGTGTCATGGATATCTCGGATCTGTTGTGCTACCATTGATGCCTCAAATCACTGAGCTATCTTCGCGGTTGTCGATCCAAATACCGAGTTGAGGTATGTGGAGTAGATTCATTTTTATCTAGTCAGTTATGCGGCCTATCTGGCATGTGAGCTCCCTCCGTTACCTCAGCCAGTCGGTTCTCTAGTATGTGCAGTAGTTGTCCACTTTGTGGATAAGCTCGGATGTAACTAACTCCCCATGATCTCGCAAGAGCAGATAAGTTCGCAGGAGCTGATAAAGGCTAGAATATCCCGCCATTAATAGCATATCCAACAATCCGATAATCTTGAAACTGCATGTTCCCACAGTTATCCAACCACATCCTCTATAAATGACAAAAGCCCCGAGGACCCAGGTAAGTCGTCTCTCTTAGAGAATCCGTTGTTGCTCCCTTATTTTTTGAAATTTGACTTAAGCATCGGAGAGTCCTCATTAGAGAGAAAATCTCTGGTTTGGACTTATTTTGCAGGTCACCCAACAACACCACACAAGGTCCAAGCATCCATCTTCCAATATCAACAAAAATGAGCAGCAATAGATAGAGGAAGAGTGTAATCTTTACATTATGCCACCAAAATGCATTTCATCTCGTCTCTCCAATGTCGTCACATCTCGTTAGGTGGGAGCTAGGCTAACAGTCAGGCACAGCCAACGATGATGGAGACTCATTCGCCAACCCAGCCAGCACTGGTCATGATGGACCAGTTCAACCTGCTCTTCTAGTAGATCCAAAATTTGATAGTCGCTGTTCAAGCAGTCTAGACTACCCTTGAGCCTCCACCGATGGCACCACAGCCTACTCAGACTGCTCCTGCACCCCTCCAGTGGTGCAATCAGTCCTCTCGGTAGTGCCACCTGCACCTCTTACTGTGGCACCTCTATCAAATCTAGCTTCCTAGCTGCCACCATAATCAGAGCAACCATGGATGCTTCCTTAGAACCCAGAGAGGAGACAAATCCACCAAAGTCGCCTCAAGATCCAAGAACCAGCAAAGCGGCGATCTCCCAGTGCATGATTAGGGCATGATTCGACCCCTGGTCACCGCTCTCCTCAGCACTCTGAGGCCTACACTGTTTGGGATCTGACCATAGAAAGGCAGTTTCGGGCTCTCGACAAAAAGATTGATAATGCTCTCAATAATAATTCCTCGGCACAGCCCTACGAAGGGTTCAACAATGAGCCATCCTTCGCATCGGAGATGATGCAGGAGCCACTCCCTTAGTACTTCAAGATGCCCCAATTTGAGATCTACAATGGGATCGCTGACTTCGATCATTTGGAGACCTTCAAGGTGGCGATGCTTCTTCAGGGAGTGACAGATGCCATCCTCTATCAAGCTTTCCCACTACTCTCAAGGGAGCCACTCGACAGTGGTATTCGGGCTTGAAGCCGACTTCATTCACTCTTTTGAAGAGCTATATCGGGCCTTCATCGATCATTTTGTCAGTAGTCGGTGATAGCAGAAGCACTTCAACTACTTCCACACCATTAAGCAGAGGGAGGGTGAGTCAATTTGTGCCTTCATCAATCATTTTAACATGATGACCTTGGAAGTCCATGATCTGGACCAGTCGATCGCGATGGCTGCAATGATAGATGGCCTACTGAAGAGCGACCTTAAAAAGTCGTTAATAAAGACTTATCTCTGAGACTTCCCGCATATGCTTACCCATAAGGAAAAGCATGCCCGCATGAAGGAGGTTTTTATAGAAGACACCCCTGTTAGTTCTGTTGTGGCATAACAGAATATGGAGCGCTCTCCAAAGTAGGAGGGGAGAACCCGCCAATGCTCCTGATCCTCATTCCAGAGGTGGAAAAATGGAGGTTGGAATCATCAATCTCGGAGTCTTCAAAGAAGGGATCGACAACCCTCGCCTCCAAGGTGTTATACTAACTACACGTCTTTAAAAGTTTCTGGGAGAAAGGTACTAATGGAGGTTCGAGCCGAGCTGCCTCAGCCTCCAACGATGCAGACGAAGCTATAGTGTCGTCGCGATCCAAATAAATACTGCTTCTAGCATCGTGACCATGGTCACGATATTGAAGATTGCATCCAGCTTCGAGATGAGATTGAGAGGCTCGTTAGGCAGGAAAGATTGAATCACTTTATCTGGAGGAGAGCACCTCAGCATCGACCTCCGAGAGCTTAGTAGCCACCTCCTTTGCCTCAGCAACCGTTCCCTTACCTAGCCATAATTAGCATTGATTCAGCATGAGAGACAGGAAGCAGGAGGACAGACTAGTAGAAGACTGACTCGTATGCAGAGAAATCCATATGATAACTGGGGGGTCGTCTGAGTTGACAAAGCTTTCGAAGGTGAATAGGTCGAGGCTTGAGGATGAGCTCGAGGATGCTATTATCTTCACCGAGCGGGATGCAGAGGGTGTGCTAGCCTCGCATAATGATCGGTGGTTGTAATAATAAATTTTACTAATTTCAATGTACACCACATATTTATTGATAATGAAAGCTCGATTGATATTTTGTGTTACTCTATCTTCTCCCAAATGAGATTTACACCAAATCAGTTAAGTAGATTCGATACCCCAATTCAGAGTTTCTCCGGAGGCTCAATGATTTTGGAGGGAGTGATTAGGCTGCCCATCACAGTGGGTACTCCACCACAACGAACTATGATCCAAGTCAATTTTTGATAGTTAAACTTCTTTAGCCTACAATACAATCTTTAGCCTTCCAAGCTTGTGGACTTTAAAGACCGTAGTGTCGAGCTACCATTTGATGGTGAAGTTTCCAATCGAGAAGAGAGTAGGACAAATAAGAGGCAACTAGGCCATGACCTGATAGTGTTTTATTGCTATGCTTAAAGCAGAGGGTCAGCCATCTCAAGCAGAGGCTCAACCTAAACTTTCAATAGGGTTGGAAGCCCGAGAGGACTTGGTCGAGGAGCATGCCCAGCCATCTGAAGACCACCTTGAGATCCCGCTGAGGAAAGAAAATCTCAAGCAGACAGTAAAGATCGGCTCACACCTAGATGAGGTAACAAAAGGTCGACTAACTACTCTTTTGTAGGAGAATGCAGAACTTTTTGCTTGGTCGATTGCAGGCATGCCTGGCATAGACTCGAAGATGATTTTCTATCATCTGAAAGTAAATCCAACCTATCATCCAATGAAGTAGAAAAAGTGAAGCTTTATCCCGGAGCGCCAGAAGGCTATAGTCGAGGAGGTGGATAAGCTGGTCAAGGCCGGCTACATCAAAGAAGTAAGGTACCTAGACTGGTTGGTGAACATTGTCCTAATCAAGAAGGTGAACAAAAAGTAGCGTATGTGCATCGACTTCATCGATCTAAACAAGATCTGTCCCAAGGACAGCTACCCACTGTCTCGGATCGATCAGCTAGTGGATGCAA
Source organism: Elaeis oleifera (assembly GCA_000441515.1). Classification (NCBI taxonomy): domain Eukaryota; kingdom Viridiplantae; phylum Streptophyta; class Magnoliopsida; order Arecales; family Arecaceae; genus Elaeis; species Elaeis oleifera. Next base: position 72,335 of record KE506318.1, read on the forward strand.
CTTCTGGATATGAGCTCCTCAACTTCATGGATACCTTCTCTGATTATAATTAGATTCGGATGGTGCCTGAAGATGAGGAGAAAATAGCCTTTGTAACTGACTATGGGTTTTTTGTTACAGAATGATGTCTTTTGGCTGAAAAAATGTAGGGGCTATCTATCAGCAGCTGGTAGACAAGATCTTTAAAAGATGCACAGGGATTTCATGCATGCATTTCAAAAATTTTTAGCAAAAAATATTAGATTAAACTATTTAATCTATAAATATATACATAAGATCTGATCTTAAAACTCTAATAAATTGATCGATGACATGAATTTATATGCATAAAAATTTGAATTTAAAATGACAAGCATGTGAATCAAAAATAGTATTTAGTAATAGATCTAATTTACCACTTCTAGGATTCTGAACCCAATACCTAAGCATAGGTAGTCAAACTCCATGATCGAGAACATAGATTAAAAGTTTTTCTGATAGCTCGTAGTCATACAAACATCCGAGCTCTACGGATGGTCCACACAAAGCCTCTCGAACTGATCAGCCCTCCATAAGAGTGCTAGCTCATGCAATCGACTTCTGATGACAGATCTGACTTGATTTTCTTCTTCGATTACCTCAGACCTTTCTGATGTCAAAGATAGATCAGAGGAGGATGCTGGATGGTGGAGAAAATCAGATGAAGATTTTCTTCTCTTTGATTTTTTCTTCACCAAAACCTAGAACAATTCTAGGTCTCTCACCCGAGAGGAGAACGGTCTCCTCTTTGTTCACATCAAAAAAGAATGAAACCCATCCAAAGCTCACATCCCAAAGAAGAATTTTTGCTCCACTGTCTCTCTGGTATCTCATAATGAAAATCTCTCTTAATTTGGTGCACAAAAATATGACTTTTTTCTGATTGTCGCATAAACTAGATAAGATAGGATAAGGGCTGGAGTTTATTGTAATTCAAACTATTTTAAATTTAATTTAACTCTAATTTTTCTCACCCTTATCTAACTTAAAGAGGGACTTACCAAAGAAAATTGGGTATAAAAATCAATTAGTAAGATTCTTTTTCTCGTACACAATGGGCACCTTCAAAAACTGCCGACGTGTGGAAGGATATGGATAAGGTTTTAAGTTAAAATTCAAACCAATTTGAATTCAAATCAAAACCAACCAATGACTATCCTTAATGGGCGATAAAAGAAGGGTTATTTTCTAATTTTCTCATGTATAAACTAATTTTATACGATGAGAAAAGATATGAGATAATTTAGGTGGCATAAGGGATAGAGTCCTATTCATCTAGGACTCTAGGGTTTAACCAATTGAATTTCCTTCAAACATAATCTAATTAGATCCAAATAAAATATGATGAATCTAATTTAATTAGACTCCTATAAATTCAATTAAATTTGATCAAATTAATAAATTAATTAAGCTATAGATCCAATCAAATTAGGATCATTCTTCCTTACCGATTAGGTCATCTCATAACCTAATCAGATCTGATCTAATTAAA